>JASDQU010011798.1:138982-231542 GCA_032191745.1 Picea mariana
CTGTCAAGAATCTCCCATTCTTCGTCCTTCATGGCCGCTGGCTTCTTTGCTACTCCGCTCAATGGTGGGAATAGATCCCTCTGATATAAATAGTCTTCCATCTGCATCTTCCATAACTGGTAGTTTTGGCCGTTAAATTTCTCGACCCTAAACTTTCCATCTTCCGACATTGCTCCCACTCGAACCAGGAACCCTCTTTTCCTGTGAGTTACCTTATGCTCTGATACTAGTTGTTAGAAAAATAGGACCGCAGAGAAATAAAATAAAACAAATGCAGAAACAAAACACATAAGACACACAATACAAGAGAGACATAGATTTACGTGGTTCACCCAGTGTGGGCTACGTCCACCAGAGAAATTGCCAGGTCCTTCCTTTATTTTTATCTAGCAAATGAAGGGATACAACCTACAGCAAAACCCGCTGTAACTTCCTATTCTTTCTCTCACAGTCTCCTCTCTCAGAATACAATATTCACCACCAATCATAGCCGTGATACATTTCCCTCATAAAAGAGGGTTGCCTTCTAGGGAAAAAAACCCTAACATAATCTCTACCGTTAGATCTGTGACCTTATAATGAACGATCCAGATTTACAATGAAATTACAATATAATTTTACAAGGCAATTTTTTCTTCGGGGGCTTCGCCCCGAACATCCATCGGGGGACGCTTCCCCTGAACCCCTGCTGGGGGCCTTCTTGCCCCCAAACCCCCCATCCGGGGGTATAGGCCCCCCGGACCCCACAGAGGGGGTACCCAACCTCTGCACTCCCCCGCGTGGAAGAGTGTACATACTTCTAGGGTGTAAATACTTCATGGGGTATAAACACGGCTGAAAGTAAAATACCTATAAATTAGGAAGATAATCAGGCTCCACAACCAACATCACTCACATCATAGAGTGATATAAGATCCGCTCTTATAATCTAGAGGAGTAAATGTTTTGAACCAATTTTTGTCTGGAAAATCTATGTTCATCATTCGTCTAGATGGTGATTATTTTCAATAAACTGCTGATAGTCTTCAAGGCAGTTAGAATAGAAATAGAACACAACTGTGTCTATCCATAATAGTACATAACTACAATCCAGTGGTTCACTACCACACCAAGTAACACACAAGTACTTGATCAACAACGTATAGTCATGAACAGTGGAACATATCCACCATAATAGTCTTCATCTACTGTCATATAGTCTTCATAACAAACATCTGATAGCAACCTGCATAGAAACAATGTTATGATATATACTGAATTATTTGGGCCAATCTTTCACTCACATCTATGAGCTCTAAAATAATATCTACCTCACGAACAGTGGAACATATCCACCACAGTAGTCTATATCTACTGTCTTCATAACAAACATCTGATAGCAACCTGCACAGAAACGATGTTATGATATAAATTGAATTATCTGGGCCAATCTTTCACTCACGTCTGTGAGATATGAAAGAATATCTTCCCTCAAAGTAGAACAATGAGATATCTGTACTATTCTTCTCAAACAAGGAAGAATAACTGTCCTATTTTCTTAACATGGACCATTCCCCACCCTGGGCCATTCTTCCTACACTAATCAAAGAACACCCTGGAGAGAATTAATAACCCTAAGGAATGATGAGTTTGGACCATTCCCCACCCTAGGCCATTCCTCCTACACTAATCAAAGTGCACCCTGGAGAGAATGTATAAACCCTAAGGAATGACTGTCCAGACCATTTCCTCTGTTAACCACAAGAGGAAAATATTGTCCTGCATCAACCTCCAAAATAGACCATTCCTCATGTTAACCACAATGAGAAATCGTTGTCCGACGAGGCAGGCCAATATTCTTGAGTAACCCTCAAGAAGAGAGACTGCCCTAGACCACTCCCCATGTTAACTAAAATGGAAAGTCATTGTCTATGATACATCAACAATCAGACTACTTCCCATGTTAACCACAATGGAAAGTGACTGTCCGTCAGAAGTCTCAATCCACTTTCTGAAGAGGAAAGCATTTGTCCAAAATGGACTATTTTTCAATTTTAAAGAATGAATGTTTTCAATAAAGTTTTCAGTGCTCCCTCCTAACTTGGAGAGTCATTTCTTCCTTTTTCAATAAGAAGGAAGTTATTTCCACAAGCTCCATCTTGAGTACACAAACTCTTTCATCTTGGATAGAAGCTTTACCAAAATGTCTTCTTATTTTCTCATCTGTGGAGATATGTATTGGAGAGATCATTTTCTCCTTTCTGGACTTCATCATGGATAATGTAATGCTTGATTTCAATTGTACTTTAGTCTGGAACACTGTGAAGGCTTCATGTAGATTTGAACAATAGAGTATATCATAGTTGTAAAACTGGAACATATCCATGTGGCACTTCTTTTGTCATCATGAGATCTGATCTACTGAGTAGTCATCTTGATGTTATAGGAAATATTCACCACGCTTTTGCTGTGCACTGGAGGTTCTCCACCAAATTATCTTCTTTTATCTGCATATAAGAGTCTCTTTCTGGTATGCCTCAAAGTCTTGAGATTGCTCTTCATACACTCTTTATTCAATTTCTATGGAAAACATTCTTTGCATTCATCTGATGTAGAACTCCAAATCATGGATGTTGCAGATGATATAATGACTCATGTAGTGATAACTCTGGTTTACTTGGAACAAGTAATCATGATAGTCTTCTCCATCCATCTGGGAGAACCTCTAGTTTTCAGATCTTGTAATACTTTTATTCATGAGTCTTCTATACACTGTTCTTCATCATGACTTCCAGTTCTTCTTCTTGATTGCTTTTATTGAGTTCTTATTAGGCTGGTAATCTTTTGATTCTTAATATTATGACTGGTTGTTCTGGATTTTCTTTCTTTCTTGGAATATTCATGTTTTTCCTTAGCTCTTGGGTCCATGGAGTTTCTTATAGATTCCATGCCCTAGAGATTCCACTTCTTCCTTTCATCATAGGATCACGGATCTGGATGGACAACCAGGAATACTTTAAGGCTTCTCTTTGAAGAAGTCTTCTTCTGNGCTTTTCTTTCTTTCTTGGAATATTCATGTTTTTCCTTAGCTCTTGGGTCCATGGAGTTTCTTATAGATTCCATGCCCTAGAGATTCCACTTCTTCCTTTCATCATAGGATCACGGATCTGGATGGACAACCAGGAATACTTTAAGGCTTCTCTTTGAAGAAGTCTTCTTCTGCGGTTGAACTGAACACGTACTATTTTTCATGGTTACTACCATGGATATATATACTTCATAATATTCAATGGATCATAGGATTAGCTCCCTCCTAACCCTTGCTTCATGTAGGAGTGCATATAATCGGCTCCCTCCATCTAATAGAGTCCATGCTTCCATATGCATCCTTATTGTCTTCTGCAATATATAATTGGCTCTCTTGTCTAACAGAGTCCACGCTTCCATCTTGTTATCTTCTACAAAACGTCATAAGTCTTTTTCCAATTTCCACTCGGTTGCTGACTTCTTTCTGTCTTTGCTTCTTCTAAGTCTTTTCATGATTGATAGCTTTCACATGATTTGTATTTCATCCTTTCATGTGTATTATCTAATGATATTCATTTTCATCTTGTTTGTTCTTCCATAGGTATAGTTCTTCTTGGAACACATTATCTTTCAAGAGATAGATATACAATATATGTACAAAGATGATGCAAACAAGATATGTACAAGAAATAAGAAGAGTTTTGTTACCTTTTAGAAGAAGAAGTCTCTTCCATCCTGCTTAGTCTTCTTTGTAGGTTCCTTTTCTTCGGCAATTGATGCTTCATGTTTCTCCTTCCTTCTCTTTAGCTTGGGACAATAATTCTTGTAGTGACCATACTTTTGACAGTTGAAGCATTGTACTTCTGAAATGTATTTCTCTTGATTTGGCTTCGTCCTTGAGCCAAACTTCCTTTTGTTCCTGAAGTTCTTGAATCTTGCTGTGAAATCTTGATCGTTGTACTTCTTTTGGGGTTTCTCTTTTGCATTGATCCTTGATTCTTCTTGAGCACAACAAGTCCAAAGTTCTTCAAATGTTGGATACTCCTTCCTTGTGTTCATGCTTGCAGCAAATTCATCCCATGTATTGGGAAGACCATTAAGTACTATGTTCACCAATTCCTTTTCTGAAGTGATCTCTTCAATAGCTTGTAGTTGATCTCTTAACTAGGAGATCCTTACAAAGTATGATGTTATGCTGTCATCATCATTCATCTTCATGTCACAGAGCTCATTCTTCAAACTCATAACTTGTCCAATGTTTTTGACTGAAAAGAGATTTGTTAGGGCATCGTACATCTTCTTCAATGAGTCAAGATGGGAGATGTAGGGTATCAAGTGGTATTTTATAGAATCCACTATTATACTCATGGCATTGATGTCAACATCTTTGAACTTCTCTATAGCTGCAACGTTCTGCGGTTCCTTCTCTTTTCCTTCTTCAAACTCTGGCTTCAAGATATCCAACACTTTATTCTTGGCAAGGATGAGGTCAATCCTTGTATTCCATGCTCTGAAGTTAGAGGCTCCATCTAACTTTTTCTCATACTTCATAGAGTTAGTCATGGCTTGCTTGACTTGGTCAAACCCTAGATTTGACCAGAAATTCAAACTTCACATCTTGGCTTGCTGAGAGTGTCAGGAGATGTGCTAGGCTAGGGTGCACTGATCTGTCTAAAGATTAGGTCAATCTATTCACTTAAGGTGCCTCAATGAAAGGATTAGGGTTTCTACAACTGCTCCTGCTAGTAACCCTAGCGGCAGTGTCTTGGGAGCTACTTCTGCCAGTAACCCTAGCAACATTTCCTCAGCGAGCTCAATATCCTAGCGACTATGTTTCCTTCCAGCATTTAGATTGAATGAAGGAGGTGTGGGCCCATAACCTGTTAGAATATAGAAGAATGTGTGCTCATTTTACCATTGACGATACCCTCGTCACCCAACCATAGGCCGAAGCCACCCTTCGAGCACCTTAACCTTGACTGAGAATTACTCTGGAAGCAAACTCTAGGCTAGATAGCCAAACAAGGTGTAGTACATCTTCCTCCAAGGATAGAGCACCAACAATAACTGATCAGATAGTCCAAACCCTAGCCAAGAGATAGTCCAAGCCAACACTGAATCTGCTAGCTGCAACAGTTGCATCTACAACTCTCCTCCACATGTGCACACCAAACTAGGAATTGCAGTGCGCACCACTTACTGTCTGCAATTCTGAGATGTGTCAAAATGAGAACTGACACTCTGTATTTATACTGGTTCTTCCAGATTTGCTGGGGCTGACTTCTCCTTCTGGATATGTGTCTGTTCAATATATTATTATTATTTTTGGCCGACTTCTTCTCTTGGAGGCTAATAACCTAATATAAATTATCTTCTTGAGCCAACAAGACTTCTAGGGTTATTAGCCATCTCATTAGGGTTTTCTCTTTCTTTTCGGAGTCTTCTATTCTCATCAGGTTCACACGTGGAGGTAAATACCTCCTGCAACTACCATAATATTAACATCTTTCTCATCTAAAGAAACCTTTACCCCTTGAGGACCTTCAGATTCCAATCTTTTGACTTGGGTCTGCCAGGCTTTGTTGGATGCTTTCTCCTGCTTCAATTGTCCATCTAATTTAAGTGCATGAGTTGTTAATCTTGAAACCCTTAGACTTAGACTTGGGTAGTCTGAATATAGCATGTCACTAGAATTTTTGTGGAACCTTACCTTTTCTGGAGCACTAATATTCTCATAGTGCAACTTTATTTTAGACACTTTATCCTCATATGCCACTGCCATGTTAAATGTATTTCTTTCTACATATCTGACTGAGAACAAGGAAGCCCTGTGCTGGGAGATATTTTCTACTTCAGACAACAAATATCTTATCTCACTATTCGCCATACTTCCTTTCACATAATATTGATCCACTAAATCTTCTCTGGATTGGTAAACTTCCCCAGGTGTCTTGCTAAAGATATGTTTCTTGCTGCTGAAAGTCCTTGAGCTTCTTTCACCCTGTGGCTTACTCTTCGCGTTAGCTTCTTCGTCTTTGTTTCTTCTTTCCACCATCTCCATTCTTGTTTTCTCTTTGGGCTCTTCCTCCTCCATATTTACTACCAATGGGGATTGTGCGATCTTCCCTTTCTTGAGAACATTTTGTTGACCAATAGTGCCCAAGGCCTTTGAACTGCTCCCCTTTTTATAAACACTCATCTTGGGAGCTTTAATAATCACCCTTGGAGAATTTTTCTGTGTCTGGATATGCTACGGGGATGCCTCTACTTGTTGTGTATGATTAGGTTGCAAAGTGAATTCCATATCTGCACAGGTTTCCAAGTTTGCTAGTTTATCAAATCCTTCATCCTGCTCATGCTTATAAGGGCCTTTTATTCTCATTAGTCTTCTTTTAGATATGATATGGTGTGGGTCATATTTCCTCCCTTGTAACTATGTAAATCCGAATCCACTGAGTTTGGCCTAGATCCGAGGCAAACAAGACCTACTATTTACCACAAAGGGTCCTATTATGAAAGGAAATTTTAAGTTAGATGCCTTGTGCGTTTTCAGAAAATGCTCTGTCTCCGAAATAATTCTTTGTTTGATGAAATCTAGGGCAAATACTCTGGGAGTCAGGAAGACAGGTAAAAGGTAAGGTCCTTCTTGATAACCATATACCCAAATCACAGTAGAATGCATGAAAAGCATCCAATCTCCCACCTTCTCTGGATTAGGTTGTAAAGAGATTTTCATTTCTTCCAAAACCCTTCACAGGTCCATGTCGAATATTAGACTATAAACCCTGGACATGATCTTATTTATGAAAATTAGCATTGTGATCCTTTTGCATTCAGTCGAGATGAATGAAGCTTCGGGGAATTCGGTTTTATTCGATTCCAGGAATATTCTCAACAAGTGCGTGTAGTACTTGAAGTGTCTCAATGAATTGAAATTTACCATCTGTTGGTGCATACTGTCAGCGATGAACTTTTCAAAAATTATACAAGCAGACTGATTGGACTCTGATAGAAAAAAGGTCAACATGAAACCCAACATGAATTCTACTACAAACTTGTCGTTATCCAATCCTAAAATTTGGCTAAGTATGGAACAAGCCCACTGGACCTCAATAACCATGACACTTTTATTTATAGGTAACAACAGACTCTTAGAGTGATGTTCAGGTTTAACAGTGGTCTGTAAAAATAGGGTTTTTACTTCAGAGGGACATTCTCTGTAGACTATGATCATTTTCTCTTCCTCGAAGGGCTCTGACACTGAGGGGGAAGACTCTGGTATACTAAGGGCATGTCGAATCGACGAGCTATCTATTTCGCATAATACTTATGACCCTAACTTATTCAAAATGACCTTTTATTCCTGTGAATACTGCTCTGCGCACTAGCTTACGAACTCTTGGAAAGGGAAAATGACTTCTACGACGTAAGGGGTAATGGAAGATTGGGCCGCTTTAAGGAAGGGTATTCATTTTCCAACATTGTCTAGCAAATTGGCCTTGGACACGGAAATGGGTGAGACAGTTATTTCTGTGTCAAATACCTCAGAGTCCCTGTCAATTAGGGCTTCTTCTTTAGAGGCGGGGTCTTGCTATGTTACAGATAAAACGACAGGGTTCATGGCCATGATGAAAAATACCTGTGAATCGATGAAGAATGCACGAATCTGGTTCACTGTTGAGATTCAACTTTGAATGGAGCGTTTGCACCAAATTTCAAATGTTCGAATGCTTTGAAATATCATAAAATAATGATCGGGGCCCTCATTTTATATGCATTTTTCAATATCGGGGGTGAGGCAAAACAGTTTTGGGTAGACCGCTTTTTTCCTTGATATGCCTCTGGTGACGCCACGTGTCCTCGAAATGAAACCATGGTATTTTCCTCGGCCCACCCTCTAACAATTATCTTCCACACTACTTCATCGCCCAATATGTATCCCAACTGTCGATCTGGGCTGCTCAAGATCTATGGTCTGTCGGGTCCCATCAACTTTGACGCCTCCGCTATATTGGCCCTTCTCTGATATATGTAACCTAGTCCTCCAAACTATCGTGCCTCCACTCTGATGTAGCCCCTCGCTAAATCTAAAACTTGGATTCCATCTAAGAATGTTATGGTGATAACACATGGTACCTCTATACTATCATATTTATGGATAACAACTTCTAGCATGGAGGAAATATGTAGTGACATATGGATTTTATCCTTGGTCCTCATGATACACAAATCCTTAGCAATTAACAATATTGTGTGGTGGTTGTAAGTAATTTCCATGTGCTTGATGCCCACTTCTCAAGGATGATATGAGGCCTCTCATTTGCTATTATACCTTGAATGTTCTAGTTATCCTTCCTTATGTTTCCCCAATTCTAGGCCTAGATGTATTGAATGTGGCCCTACCTATAATTCCCTTTCATTCAGGGCTTCTGAATTTATCACGATTGTAATTTATCTTATTGTAAAAGAACATTATTTTGTAATAAAAACATTGTTATGAATATTGAAAGTTCTGCTAAATTTCATGACAACAATTTATATGATTTTTCCTTTTTGATGCAATTAAAAGAATGCAATATATATTTAAGTTAGCCCGTAACAATTTTTTAGTTATATCATGCAATTAAACAATTTCACCATAAATAAGAAAAAATACATCAACCACTAGTCTAAATACTCCATTTTAGTCCAACTACCCAAGTTAATAACTTCAACATTTACAAGGTGAAGAACTAATTCCAATATGTGATTAGCCAGGCTAATTTTCCTACAAAATCAAAAGCACAAAAAGACCAATTTTTTTTAGAAAAGGAAACAATATACAAATAGATTTATCCCCTTCAATCATAGTTTCATAAAACAATACAACAACATAATGTCTAGTTTAAGTAACTTAACCAACCAATCGATGGGGCTCTTCTTTTGGGTAGCATCCAACCCCTTGACCCTAGGGCCATCACTTTCTCTATGAACCTCTATAGTGAGAAGATCACTTCACATGATGGATGAGGAATAAATGAAATCTCACCTACTGAAAAACTTAGGCACCTATATTGAAGAGCCACTTAACTGTCTATTTTAAGTGAAAACAACAATTATTAATATTCCTTTAGTCTTCTATGAAGAGGCACCATCAACATAAGCAAATCATAATAAGAAAATACAAGGGAAACAATCATTTATCAATATTCATCTAATTTTCTATGAACATTCACCATTAGATTTATAGTGGTAGAACACTTATTATATTTACCAAAAACATGTAATGTCAAAGATAAACCACTTCATTAATATTTAAACATGTTACAATAAACCTCCAATACTTCTCAAGCATAGAGATCTCTATGAACATTTAGCTGCCTATTTTAAGTAAAAGGCAACACAAAAGAGATCCCATTAACCCAATTTACATTCTTTAGATATACATAAATGCCCCACTTTTAATAATCACCACTAGAAATTCCATCTTACTGGCACTAAATACATCACCAAAAGGAGAGATTGAATAACATTACAACATATTTAACATGATATCTTAAAACAATTTACAACTGTCAATGAAGTACCATCCCAATTTGGGAGGAAATCCAAAATGGCATTCTTTATAGAAACAAGGTTTGGCTGAAGAAAGCAACCCAAAGTTCTATGTATGAAAAGTATTTCTGAGTTGATATAGCTCTTTCATTAAAAGGACATATGTTCAATTGGTCTTGTATCAGGTTGTCATGAATATAAATGACACAGTTATGTGCCAATCCTTTTACACCACTTCCCAATAGTTTTGTGCATGCCACAACAACCCTAAGGAAAAGCACATGCCATGTTCTATGCATGCCCCAACAATTCCCACTTCCCAACAATTATGTGCATGCCCACTTCCCAATAGTTCTGTGCATGCCCCAACAGTTCTATGCATGCCAAATTGTCATGCACACCAACCATAGGGATTCTGTGCATGCCAAATTGGCATGCACGTCAACCCTATGGCTGCTGTGCATGCCAATTTGGCATGCACACAAGCCCCAAGGAAAATCATATGACATGTTAACTCAAATGGCATTGGATATTCATAATGAATACACTATACTAGTAATGAATCAAATAAGGTAAGCTTTTGTGTTCAATATGGAGTTACTAACCCATGATCTCTTATGCATAAGATGAATCTAATCACTGCTTAGTAATGAGTGATTTCCATATATAAATTACAATACACTAATGTCTATTCATAACAACATGCATGTACATACCCATCAACTTATATAGGGTAATAATATAAGTTTATATTATTATTATTATAATTAGCTTATATCATTTCATATGATATTAGTCTCCCATGACTACCAATCCTTTTAAACCACATTTCTGTGCATGGCTACTGTGCATGCCAAATTGGCATGCACAGAAGACCTATGGCTGCTATGCATGCCAATTTGGCATGCAAAAAACTATTGGGGCATGCACATAACTATTGGGAACAATTATGTGCATGCCCCAACAGTTCCGTGCATGCCAAATTGGTATGCACATAAGCCCCAAGGAAAATCATATGCCATGTTAACTCAAATGGCATTGTATATTCATAATGAATACACTATACTAGTAATGAATTAAATAAGGTAAGCTTTTGTGTTCAATATGGAGTAACTAACCCATGATCTCTTATGCATAAGATGAATCCAATCACTTCTTAGTAATGAGTGTTTTCCATATATAAATTACATTACACTAATGTCTAGTCATAACATCATGCCTGTACATACCCATCAACTTATATAGGGTAGTAATATAAGTATATATTATTATTATTATTATTATTATTATAAGCTTATATAAGTTCATATGACATTAGTCTCCCATGACTACCAATCCTTTTAAACCACATTTCTGTGCATGGCTGTTGTGCATGCCAATTGGGCATTCACAACAACCATATGGCTATTGTGCATGCCAATTGGGCATGCACAACAACCATATGGCTATTGTGCATGCCAACTGGGCATGCACAACAACCATATGGCTGATGTGCATGCCAATTTGGCATGCACAGAAGCCCGAAGGAAAAACATATGACATGTTAACTCAAATGGCATTGGATATTCATAATGAATACTCTATACTAGTAATGAATCAAATAAAGTAAGCTTTTGTGTTCAATATGGAGTTACTAACCCATGATCCCTTATGCATGACATGGATCCAATCACTTCTTAGTAATGAGTTCTTTACATATATAAATTACATTGCACTAATGTAATGTCATAACATCATGCCTGTACATACCCATCAACTTATATAGGGTAATAATATAATCTAAGTATGATCAATCTTCATGTCAATATCTAAATACGATATCACCATTAAGTGGTGTTGGTCTCAAAATTAAAAAAACCGATACAAATTAAGAAGCAATTAACATTTATCTCCAAACTTCAACTCTAAACCATCGCTAAGATATATCTCTTCATACCTGAAAAAAAAATCAAAAATTAAAATTAATTTTTTTAAAATAAAATACATCTACAAATTTTAAATAAAATGTACACATACCATTTTAGATAAATAAAACAAATTGTGATTAAAGAAAAATTGACATACCAAAACTGTTGAAGTTTCCTCTTCCAAAATCCATGTGCTCCTTTTCTACCGATAATTTAAAATTTGGAATCTTCCCCTTTTCTGATGTGGGATAGAGTTTGTTCTCAAATAATAAAATGCTCAAGTTCAAAATTTCCTGCATCGTGATCTAAAGTTTAAACATGTATAAATAAGATCATGTAATCATATTTTTAAATCTAGAATAGTTCGGGTTGAATCATGATATAATATTAAATAAGATTAGTATCCAAGTGAATTTAGAATCTTCCCTCTTTTTGATGTGGGAGATCTATATTTTGTTCTCATATAATCAAATGCTAGATTTCATAATTAGGTTTTCATCATGATCTAAACATAAACAAGATTGAATGTACCATTTTAGACGACGATAAGCTTATATAGGAGTTCTATATATTTCAAAATGATTGATCGAAGCGTTGACAAGTTATATAGACAATAATTGAGTAACCCTTCTATGAATAGGACATTCTTAACTAAAAGTTGATCAAACATATATTTGAAAAAAGTAAAAAAAAAATATTCATATTCAACACAAATAAGATTGAACACTTATATATAAAAGACCTAGCATAAAAACAAACTAAAACTCACTAATGTGCAATGTACATACATTTAATTAAGCATCATCCTGAATAGATGCATCTTTCTCAGGTATGGATGCATCCTCCTCAATCCCAATCTCCTGCACTCTCTTCTTCACATTGCCCTATAACACATTTCAAATTTATACATTTGAAAATTAAATTTAAATGATTTTAGCAAATTAAATTGTAGTTTTAAATTTTGAAACATGTAATACCTGTGATGTGACAACATGAATATCATCAACCACAGAAGTGGATGGCATTCCCATGGTCATTTGAGTCTCGGTCTTACTCACCATACCCTAAGATTCAATAAATTATATATTGTTTAAGACATTTTCTTTTAAATTAATAATTTAAATGACATTGCAATTTTCATATATAACTAAATTTGTTTTCAACATGAAATGATACATGTGAACTCCGAACCTCTTCAAACTCTCCCAATGAGAATTGGGACAAGCCTACCCAAGTAGTGGGAGACATAATAGGAATCTATGTTTACATTAATACCAAAAATAAAAATCATGCATGTTGATTATTCAACAAGTTATGAAGTTTGGACAACTAAAGTGGATATTTTTAAGCACATACCTGATTCAACCCTTCCAAATTTAAGCTCGATGAATCAATTCCCCTATTCACTAGAGATTCATTTAACAAATGAAAAAACTACAATGAATGATGATAACAACCCAATTATTTTTAAAAATACATTGATATGTATCTAGAACTACAAGAAAACTATCCTCAAATGCATGAAAAATTTACTAACTGTAACACATACCGATCCGATGTTTGGTTCATCATTTTGAATTAACTCCTTAAAACTATTACGATAATGTTTTGCATACTCTCGTATATCCTCTATGGACATAGAATCTATCTCCTCATCTGATTTTTAAACAAAATTGACATGACAATTGACTTCAATTCTCTGACTGTTCAAACCAACATCAACACCATAAAAAAATGATTCTAATTTTTCTCCGATTGCATTCTTGGCCTCCTTTCCAACATTTGATGTAGCTAATATCTCTGAATGTGAGACAAATTCCCGTGTTGGACGAGATACCAAAGGTTGTGGAGGCCTCTACAATGATGCATTTTAGTATGCCCCTTTTCGATCATATGTTCGTCTTTTACCAACCCCATAATAACTGGATGGTAGGATGGTATAATCAGGGTGTGTGCCCATGAAAAACTCTGCATAAAAGAGTCTATCAAAGTACTGTGGAACTTCATCATTCCATGACAACTTCCCATACGCTGCAAAAAATCTATTATAAAGGTGTCCTGCTATGTTGGGGTGCTTAAAATATTGCACCTTCAACATTTTTCGCTTTGGCCCCTCTTTGAAATTAAACATAGAAATTGCATCTTCTTTTGAAACTCTATTTTTTACTACTTCCCATTTATCGGGGCCCATCACCTTCGAATTTCGTCTTTTCATCAAATTGATAAAACTATCAGTTGTTGGCCCCATCTTTTGATATGCATTCATAAAGTTCTGCAATGAATGAAAAACAGTCTCCAAGCTTTTCTTACTCTCTTGAGGGAGATCCAAGCACCTCAAATAATTTTGCAGCCTGTTTTAAACACCCGAGCATCGTTCGAGGGTCATTGCTTAGGTATACCCTTCCCAAGGAAGCTCATCACCAACATCTGAGGGATAGGTGGACGTAGGTGTGTAATCTTATGTTTCTTGATAACGCCCCCTAAATCCACCTTCACCCTCTTTACCAACATTATAATCTTCATCATAAGCACTCTCTCTTTCATTATCTTCTCTTGCAATAAACTCATCCTCTACACATACACATTTGAAACTAATTACAACATTTAACATAAACAAAAAACATAAAAAAATTTAAACACACACACACACACACACACACACACATAAACATAAATACACAAAAACAAAATAATTTTTTTTTACTGAACATATTTTCTTGTCGTGATGCATTCCCTGCATTCTTTGGTGTTGGAGTATTAATGTGCAACCTATATAAGAAAACAACATCCATAGCACTATTTTGATCACATTATCTAGATGACCTATTCACAAATTCATTTGATAATCTCCTCCTTTGACTAGATTGCCTTTGGTCACTACTAGTTGCCCCTCCCAAGTTTCTATGCCTTGCTGAGATATGGGTCTTCGACGTCCTCAGAGTCTCAGTCAAATAAGGGGTTCCTCTTACTCCTTCATTGGATAGCCTAGAGCATTTGTGAGGCATTTTTGGAGACTGTTGTCTCGACATCTCACCTCGATCTAGATATCCTTTGAAAATCCATAAATATGAAAGTTCCTAAGTTATAGAAACATAAAATGGAAATATAATTTATAAAACAACTTGAAGGCATCTAAGCATTTATACCAACTTCAAAGCATCAAAGACATATATTGAAAAAACTAACAACTCTTTTTTTTACTATGATGCTATATATAATGAACATGAAAATATTTAAATATAAAAAAAATGTAACATGTAGAGGATAATATATATGTATGTGTAAATTGTAAAAGGTAATTTATGAGATAATCTATACATGTAACATGTAGAAGGTAATTTTTTTATAATGTTTATTAAAGAGTTATTTAAATTATTTTTAAGATTCCTACCAAAGTGAACTTGTTGCGGTATATCTTGGATAAGGAGACTCATCCTTAGTGTACCAAAGCATAGGACAATGCTTGTGTCCCACTCTTCAAGAATAATCAGTAAAATATAGTATGAGACTAGGGATGGAGGGAAATAATGATAAAAACTGATATGTTTTGTATTCGTTATCCCTCACCTAGGGCACAATTTTTGCTACCACCATCAAACTCCTAAACCTATGGTTCTAAGCCAAGGTTCTAAACCTAGATGGTGATGCAATATGAAAGAAATCTAATTTAACTAGTACCTTATAGAATATTGATATATAGGATATATGCACTTGCAAATTACTTAAAGAGATTTAATAAATGCGTCTAATAAAATTGAAAAAAGGCAAAATAACACAAAATTACTTTATTGGTATCAATGTCAGCTTTTTCTTTGGGCATGGCCAGACCTTGACTTGACTTAACACTCGTTTCAATACTTATTTTGTTATCTGAATCTGAGTTATAATGCTAATTTTCATTGGAATATTTAAATCTGTCGACAATCAAGGAACACAGAACATCATGGAATCATTGGAATGGATACATCCTGTGCCCCACCCACCACCCTATAAATCTATTAAGGTGATATACCCTCAGCCTAAATTGTTCCAGTTCGATTCTTAGATTCACTGATGTAATCTTATGGAATAAAGGGAATAGATGGGACTAGATCTTCAAATGGGGCAGATCTTAACAAACTAGTGATAGTAAGATGCCCTTTTTGTAGAAAATGTATACATATCATAGGTAACAATACCACTCTTCACCAGTAGAAAGTTGAACCTAATTGAAACAAACTAGTAAAGCCATGGTAGAGCTTTCTCCATATTACATAGATCATGAGCTTCTACATAGCTAAGATAGTGTAACCAATACAATACCATCTTCAATAAGAGTGGATAGCAACAATAAACATACTCCAGTTGTACTAGTAGATATCAGTAATATGAACACCACTATTAGTATAGGCTATAACTCTAACCCTTACCTATTGCACTCATTCAAGCTCCTGATTAGTAGTAAGAGATTATACGTGTTGCTTGCTCATTGAGTAGTACAAGTCCATTGCATCATGTTCAATAAGGGTCATATAATCAAGCTCTCTTTTATAGAAGAGTAATTCCATGATGTGTTGTTACTGAGTCCTTTGGTCACTACTGATATGATAGTACTGTATAATCTTATTAGCATGATGTTGTCAGTTATTAGAAAAAATATATATTATATACAACACAGTGAATTAAGCACAGTGATCAGACCACAATTGTGAATGATTAAAGTTTGTCATATTTCTAAAGTTTAAATACATATTCATGGCACACTATTTGATGGTTGTTTCAAGTAATTTAGGGCCTGATAAAACTCTAGAACCTAATTGTTGGTTTAAATTATAGAACCTAATTGATGGTTTAAGTCCTAGAACAACTTCGATTTGTTGTTGGAACATTTCATTTACAAAGTGCTAGTATAAGGGTTTGTTGATTCCTTGGTTTAATAGACATAATATTTAAATCATTTGGCATAAATATAATATACACACACTAGAGCATAATATATTTTCACTTAGAATTAAAACGATTCATATTAAAGTTGGAAACACTGGCAATGACCTATATTATCCTATATGAAATATAATGGTATATTCCTATATTTAGATGTGTAGATAGGTGAAGTAAATAAGAGTCCGATCTTGTTTAATATTAACTCATTTCTATCACTATTTTGAATGGGTAAACATTCATTGTTTTATGGATAACTAATCCCTCCACTTTCATATGCATGGTTAATAATTCACCTAAAAATCAACACTTCTTAAACTCTAATGACAAATTTCTATTGCTTTGAAGAATTTCAATATTCATGGTATCTAGTTTCTCTTTGCACGAATCAGATTGTTGATAACCCACACACTTATAATTATTGTATTTGATGCTAACTTGTGAGATTGGTTTTGGGAAACAATGATACATCAATCTTTTTTCCATTCACACTAGATTTACATCAATATTTGGCAAATAGATTTACATGCACAATTTGAATTCACTGTGTTTTTTAAGCACAATGAATTAGAAAAGATTATATTATATACAACACAATGAATCAAGCACAATGAATTCACTGTGCTTAATATGAAAGGTTATGCTATTTGGCAGAGGTAGTAGGCACTGCAAAATATTTCTATCTGGAATTAGGGTTGGAAGGAAGCAAATAGGATAGGATTGCAAGGGGAGGAAGAAAAATGATGGACTCTATTTGTACAAAAGTTGAAACAGAGTGCAATCAAATTAAGAGAGGAAGAGGATGGAATTGTTTGGTCTAAAAAAAAAATCATCAAAAAGATACACAACACAGTTAGGATATAAAGCAATGTTTTGGGTAGAGGAGGAAAATGATCGAAAGTGGTGGTGGAAGTCTGTATGGAAAATAAAATCCCCTATAAAACAAAAAGTTTTCCTTTGGGTAGTTCTTGCAAACAAAGTATTGACTTGGGATAATTGTAAAAAGAGAGCATGGAATGGGACATGAATATGCATCTTCTACAAAAGTAATGGTGAGACCCTACCTCACTTGATGATAGCATGTCCTTTTACAAAAGCAATATGGGAGGAAGCTCTTAAATTAGAAGGCGGAAATGGTAAATGGAAGGGATATACTATAGTGGATTGTCTAGATATCTGGTTTAAGACAAAATATGTCCAGGCTAATAAATCTCTTCCTTGTATAGTCCTTTGGGCCGTTTGGCTAGCTAGGAATGATATGATATTTCAAAATGAAGAAATGTGTGCCTATTCAAGTTTTTTTTCTCAAATCAAGTATGCTTATGAGGGAGTGTGGAAACCATGTACGAAAAATCCTCTAAGAGTAATTCCTATTCCAAATATTTAAAAAGCATATTCCTAGGGATACTTTGATGGGGAAAGTCAAGAGAATTATGGGTTGGGGGGACTATTGAGTGAGGCATAATGTTTTCTTGAATACCCCTCCCATGTTTCATATAGATTCTGGTGGCAGGTCATAACATAAAGAGTATGTCTATTGTGTTAATTTAAGGCGTCAATAGTGCCTATAGACATGTTTGGTTGCCGACCATACTTAGCATAGCGAATTGGGAGAATTTCCTTGAAAGTTTCACTGTGCTTAATTCACTGTCTTGTTGTAAAAGTATGAACAATAGGATTTTTCTTTAGGAGATAGTAGAAGTTAAGATTATTCAGTCTAGTAAACAATAGGATTAATTACTCTTTTTTTTTAATATTTTAGGTAGAAAGAGTTAGAAGAGGAGTTATCATAGCTCTTCCTTATTCTTATTAGGTATAGGATTTCAGAGTGCTTAATTCACTATGATTTAAAAGCACAATGAATTAAGCACATTGAATTCATTGTGCTTTTTAAGCACAATGAATTCACTGTGCTTAATTCATTTTTTAACAGGATAATTACACTAATTACACTAATGTACATTAATTTATAAAACAAAACCATGCTAATTACACTATTTATAAAACAGAAACATGCTAATTACACTAATTTAAAAAACTATAACATACCTTCTATAAAAACAACCAACATCACCAATAATGATCAACTATAACAGAACCAACAACACCAACAACGACAACACCAACAACACCAACAACGCCAACAACAACAACACCAACGACAACACCAACAACACCAACAAAACCAACAATGACAACATCACCAACAAGGACAACATCGACCAACAACACCATACTGTTAGTAGCTCAAAAAGGATGGACTGACTGATGTGCGGGCAATATATAAAACCTTTTTTGGCCAATTTTTTTTTCCAGACGAAAATACCTTTTGACCGAACAATCTTTCAGCTGAAAAGATGTTACCGAATGAAAAAATACGTCCTTCTAGTAAGTTTTTGGTTGAATGAATCTTTCGGTCGAAATATCTTTTGATCGAAAATATGTTACAGGATGAAAAAAATCCGTCCGACTAAAATTGTACAAAAACATTGAGGGTGACGACACAGTATCATTCAATTTGTCGTTCAAAGGTTTGAACGAAACATTTTTTGGCCAAAAAAATAAGAATTTCGGTCGAAAGCAGTATTAGTTCGGTCGAAAAAAAGGTCTCTAGGAATTTTGGAGACCCGATTCTCACAAAAGTGTTACCCACCTTCATGATTTTACCGTAGAATTTATTCTCCACAAGTTGTGTTATGATTTACAATGAGGTAGCACTCCATCTATATATATATATATATATATATATGAGGAAACCGAGCTCTATACCTCTCCAAGAAGCCCCTAAAAGATAAGAATCCATGACAAAAGGTGGATAAGTCTTAGGTTGACCCCCAAAAATTCCTCAAACAAAACATGAAAGTGTCCTCTAAAAGTGCCACATGTGTGAGTGTAGAAGGATAAAATAGGGTGAAGTCATCTCCTCAAGGGGTACAAAAATCCAAAAGTCATATCTCTCTGTAAAAAGGTGCAAAGCCTCATCAAAGGTCATCCTTCCTCATCAAGAAAGTCACATCCCTTCATCCACAAAGTGCCAACTCATCATCCAAATGCTAGGCTGGCTCAAGCAAACATCACATCATCCTCAAGCATGACATCGTCCTCTACATGTGCAATGTCCTAGCCTCAAATAATGATGTAATTATGTAAAAGGGTTCCATAACCTCTCCAAAGAGGCATACCATTATCGTTAAGGAAAATATGATCCAACCAAACCCTAACATTCTCAAAAGGATCAACGTCCAAGGTGGGGGCTTCCTTTCCTTTGAGTGACATGTTAGGCTGCATATGCAACACCCCAACTCAACTATGCAATGTCCCAAGTCCAATAGGTTTCAAAGGATTTTAGGAAATAAACAAAGTCATCATGTGACTCAACACTCATCATCAAAGGTGCAATTTCCTCCATACAGTGTACAATATCCTCCATGAAATGCGAGAGAAGAATCAAAACATACCCCAAAGGATCACCTCAAGGGGTGAATCATCATCAGGCAAGGGATCAGAGAATTATGTAAGACCAACCATAATGGATAAAAGAGACATTAGAATCACAAAATTAAGTCACATTCTAATACAAAATCCACATAAACCATTCGCATTAGGTATCTTCTTCAAACTTCACACTAGCTTAAGACTTTATACAATTCTAAGTTTAGATATGGGAGGACCATCACAAGGCCCTATTAGGTGTGTTGGTACCTAAGTAGAGGAGTAGTTCCCAACAAACCCATAAAATTGTAAGTATGAATGAGTGGTATGACATGGGGTTTAATTCATGGTCATGGTGTCATTGACGTGCAAGGCCATGTGTGAGGTTGATCTCCATGAGCACTTTTGTAAAGGGAGTTTTTGGTGCATTGAATTACCCTTTCCTTAGCACTGTTTCTTTCCATATTTATCTCGCATTTTTATATTCATTAATTACTTTTCAAGTCCCTTTTAAAGTGTATGCATTTATTACCTCAAGATTTAATTAATTCCTTTCTTTATATATGCATTCAGTGCATTAGGACTTGGGATGATGGCCTCATAATGAGGGGGTAGATCTCAAGCTAATATTGATTTTTATTTGTCATTTATATATCATTATTATTTTTCTTTTAGAATTTATAATATGACATTTCCATTCTTTCTTATCAACTGCATCAACCTTGGGAATTCAATCCCCTTCTTCTCATAAGAGGATGAAGTACAAATTTTTTTGGGATACATGTAACAACCACTTCCAAAATACAGGACAATAGACGGAATATAGATAATTTTTTTTGAGTATGGAAGATAATGTTACATTACCCCTATGAATGCCTCCCAATAATACCCCTTAAATGTAACACTTTGTATGAAACAATGACTAATGTACATCATGTGTGTTGGACCACCATCATTGGATGAACCTACTGATCAAGTGAATGGCTTGAGAAATGATGAGGGAGAAGCATCTGAGGGGTTTTTGTCTATGTAGAATGTTGATCATCATCTCTTGGACCATTGTCTACAATGTGTATCATGAATAATGATCTCTTCTAGTTACCCCTAGGTGAGAGGGGCTAACATCTAGATCCAACATGGGGACATGTTCTCACTATAGAGTGCAATATAATCTCAACATATTTGGTACTCCAAGAACTACAACCTATATCATTCTAAAAATATCCTACTACATTCTAACATAAAACCATCAGTAGCAAAAGGGTAATCCACCCTGGTATATCAAAGGTAAAAATAAAATGTAGAAAACAAATCATTTTATTTTCAATCAATTTGTAATTTTTTTTATAACATGTATAAGCTAAGATAACATGAATGCATAAATAAATCAATAATTAATATCAATAAAATGAAAACACGATCAAAATGCAAGCGCACAACATGACCTAATACTATACTACTCTAAACTAAAGAAGTCAGGTTCCTTCTTCATAGTAGGGTTTGAGAAGGGATCCATCAAAGGGTAATGTCAACCTCCTTCCCTCAGGTGCTTTCAAATAAAAGGAACCAATTATAGACTTTGTATCATTCTTATAAGGTCCATGCCATAAAATATCAAATTCCTTATGCATATTTGGCTTCCCCTTTCTCTTTTCCCACATAAATACAAAGCTCCTTCTTTGAAAATATTTCATCCTTACTTTAAAATCAACTATTCCTTTATCATCTTTCATGTTCCTTTCTTGATCTAAAGCAGGGGGTTGGGACTCGATCATGCAAACATTCTTCCAATCATATTCAAAATATGTAAGGGTCCTTCATTACCTTGATTTAAAATTGTGATAGACCTTGGATCCTTATCTTCATACTTAATAAGGTGTTCCCTATAGCCCTCTCATTTTGGCCAAACTATGTCATCAATATCATCAGGAGTGAAAGGAAGTATGGCTAAGTCTTGAGGAGGATTTATATTGGGAGAGGATACGTTTGATTCTTCACAATTATCATAAGGTCTACTATAATGGTCTTTTCCATTTAATCTGACACATGTCTCTATTTCCTTAATTTCATTCTCACTCCAAGCATCTATTTTATTAGGATATTCTACATGGTTTCTAACCACAAGCTGGCTATATAGAGTGGCATAGATTCCATATCCAACTGGTATGGTTGCCTAGGATAAATCCATTTGGAGGATACCACCCAAATTTGCAGCCCACTTCCTAGATAATATCATTCCCCAAGCATTAGGCTCATCAATTGATACAACATCCATTACAATAGAAATGTCAAGATAAGAAGACAAGTGAACCTTAAGATATTTAATTAAGTCACATGCCTTGATTAATTTGGAATCAATCCCACACACATTTCTATAATTCCTTGTGATCCTCAAACCCAATTAATTCATGACCTTTAAAGACATCACATTGGTAGAAGCCCTATAATCAAGCATACAATCGTGAAGCAAGAGACCATTTACTACCAAATAGATGAAAACTAGTGCATGTTCATCATTCTTACAGTTATAATGCATAGCTTGTAATACTATAGGAGGATCCTTGGATTCATATTGGATACTTAAAAATTTCTTAACCTTATCCCTTAGAGAATGAATCTTCCTTATTTCAGTAAAAGGGACATGTACGTTAATCTTTTTCAAGACACTAGTCATATCAATATTCAGATCTAGATTATCATTCTTGGGAAAAGTTGGTTGAGGAGTAGTATTTGTATCTAATGGAAAAGTTTATATTTTCCTTTTATGAGGAGATTTTGGATCATTAGGAGAAGTCTATGGGGCCTTCTTTCTTCTATAATATTTCAAGTACTCTCTCTTCCTAAGATTTTCCTTACATTCATCATCCATTTGATTCAAAATTTCTAATCTAGGCATCCTACCGGCCTCTTGTTTGCTTTGTTCAACTTGTTTCAAGGTAACATTGTAGAATTCCTAGGATGATATGGTATAAATGGGATCCAATGTATCAACATCATCCATTTGATTCAAAATTTCTAATCTAGGCATCCTAGCAGCCTCTTGTTTGCTTTGTTCAAATTGTTCTATGGTAACATCTTAGAATTCCTAGGATGATATGGTATAAATGGAATCCAACGTATCAATATAATTAATGTGTTCACAATTATTAGGGTCCTCATTATTACCATTAGTATGAATTCTAGGAAATTCGTATTCCCAATGTGAATCACCACAAGGAAAACACCAAGGGACATCCTCTTGATTCACATTAGTAGGTGCAAGGGTGTTAGGGACTCTTTGCTCATTTGGGGGCCTAGGATTCCATCCTTGGTTTCCTATCTATTGTTTTTTGTTGTATTGAGATCTAGGAGGAAATCTTTGTTGTCGAGCTCTCTCTAGGTTAGTCACTTTATTCATAAGGAGATTCTAAGTTTTCAAGAATTTAGTTTTCATTTGATCAAGTCTTTGGGCTAAGAGCGTCACGAGGTCTTGGGTAGGTTCAACATTATTCAAAATTCTAGGCTTGGTTTCATATTTTTCATGAGGACCATGAAAGGGTCCACTTTAGAATCCAAGAAGCTTTCCTCAATATTAGGAGCATGTTCTTGTGATTCTACAAGAGTCTTTGGGGCCTTGTCCCTAAGCATGAACCCAAATTTCCCTTCAAAATAATTTGTATATTGGAGAAGGGAAGAACCATCCTTTGGACTTATGTCATCACAAATTGTTTTAGTAAATTCTCATATGTTGCATCAAATTCCTTTATTGACTCATTATCCTTCTTTTTCATCTCATTAAATTGTACCAACAACAACCTACCATCCTTTTTTATGCCCCACATTTTCATAAAGGTGTCATGAAAATATTTCCAGGTTTTAATACTCTTATCAGAAAGGTTATTATACCACTTGCTTGTGAAAATTCCCAAGATCTATGTGACTAAAGTCCTTATGATATCAATCAAACCAGTATATTGTTGAATTTAAATATTGCATAAATAAATTTTAGACCATAGCATTAATCACAGATTCACACATTAGCTGGAAATCAAATAGTGGAAGCATAAAAATTAATTTCACACATACACCGGTAAATACTCTCTCAAATATTCTTTTCATTCCTTTGAAAAAATTACAAGGAAACCTCGACACACTACCCAAAAACCAACACTGCATAGATACCAAAAAACCCCTCAAACTTGAAATTTTATAGCTTGACTAAAATGTATGGATGTTGACAAAAACTAGAAACAACAGAAAAATGTTGTATGGCCTATCTATACCATTGTATAGACCTATTCATATGACCATATAGATTTGTATAGTGATATTAGTATGACTATATGGAACACCGTAGAACTATACATGAATGTGTAGATCCTTGAACAGGACTACGTGCTACCTATAAATTCCTCTTTCATGGGTGCCTGCTCTCTCTCTCTCTCTCTGTTGCTCAATCTAATAAACTTATGAAGTGTTATTGTGCATCTTAACTCTCTATATTGACATGTATTTATAGTTTTAGTTGAGACCAAAACTCTAATCTATTTTTGAGATTACTCCTAGTCTAAGTCATGCATGCATGAAATACATTTTTTAGATTTAATTACTAAAAATAAGACTTTCACTTTTTAACCAAAGTGTCTTACAAAATAGAATTTTCTTTTTCAAAAATAGAATGACTTTTCAAAATAGAATTACTTTTCAAAAAAATTACTTTTCCAAAAATATCTCAAACTAATTTATGTTCGAGCTATAATTCTCAACACTCCCTCTTAGAAAGGAAGGAATTATGCACCAATCCAAGTTTATCTCTGAATGCCTCAAACTTTTTATTTTTTCCAAGGGCTTGGTCATAATATTAGTTACTTGTTGGAATATATTGGATATTTACTGCTAACTTATGAACTATGTCTCGTATGAAGTCATATATGATCTCTATATGCTTGGACCTGTCATGAAATAATGATTTCTCAGAGAGTTTGATACAACTCTAATTATCATAGTAAATGACTCCATGATCCAAATCTCGGGAAAACAATCCTGCAAGTAATTTGTGAAGCAATATGGCCTCACAAATAGTTGTGCTAGCTACCATATATTCTCCCTCTACTGAGCTAAGTTCCATAGAAGTCTGATTCTTCCTGAACTAGGATATCATCGCTAATCCTAAGCTAAAGCAACACCACGATTTTCTCTTCCTGTTTGCTACACTACATTCCCAATATAAGTTTGTACACCCATGCAACTTCACTTCACTGTATCCAAGATACCTTATATCGTACTCCACTATGCCCCTCAAATACCTGAGCACATGTTTTGATTCCACCTAATCTATTCTCCTAGATCCACCATGAAATGAACCAAGGTGTTCACTGTAAAACATATATATGAACTAGTATTGACAAAATACATCAAATAAACTATCAGTTGCCTATACAACGTGGGATCCACCAATTTTTATCACCTTCTTCAGATTAGTGATCAAGGGTGTGGCCATAGGTTTACAATCCTCCATATGAAACCTCTTCAATATATGAACTACATACTTACCCTACCCAAGGAAAATATCCCATGGTCTCTACCAAACCTCAAATACTAAGAATTAATGTATCATGTCAATTTCCTTTATCTTGAACTCATTTTCCATGTCTTCTTTTCACTCTGCAATGAGCTTCTCTTCACCTGTTAGAAACAATTCATCTACATACACACCAAAATGAGCATATCAATTTGAAACAATTATAATATAAGTTAGGATCTACTTCACTTTTGGTAAAGCCCATACTCTATATATATCCAACAATCCTATACTATCATGCTCTTGGGCATGCTTGAGTCCATACAAGGATTTATTAAGCCTACACACATGGGACTCCTTCCCACTTACCTCAAAGCCCTGAAGCTACTGTATGTACACTTCTTCCTCAATGATCCCATTAAGGAAAGTTTTCTTCACATCCATCTAATGGATCCTCCATCCCATAAATGAAACCAAGGACATAACTAATAAAATATAAGTGTACCTAGTGACTGGAGAAAATGTCTCATCATAGTCCACTCCCTCTCTCTAGGAGAACCCTCTCTCCACACAATTTGTTTTGAACTTCTCAATGTTGTTGGATTTTCCTTATTTACAGAGAATTAGTGTTACTAGCGTTATTTGACTTCGTTACCATTAACATATATATAATATACTGAGTAGTAGAAACATAAAAAAGAGACATAGAAGAACACAATAAATTTATCCCAGGGAAACCCCAAATCGGGGAAAAAACCAACAACCTTTCTTAGATAGATTCCTTTCACAAAGTAATTCTAATCAGATAAACCATACGACAAGTGATATAGTAACCAGAAATACCACCCAGCTGTAGCAACAACACCATACAAAGGTAGCGCACCTCCTCAAGCATTAGTTTACAAGAGATAGATACCAAAAGAATGAGCAATAATAACTGTGCAACTGCAGATACTACGTCACCTCCTCCAAACTTGATCCTTTCTTATGTGTAGCTGGGAGAGTGTGAGTGAGTGAACAAATGAGCTAAGGCAACTCCTTATTTATAGTCTTATTTTCCTTCTAGCTGGGCCGACTTCTCTTCCGGGAAGGTGTCTTTTCATTATACTTTGTTCTTATGGGTCGACTTCTCTTCTAGGGTATTTCAACATCTGCCCAATGGATCTTTCTTTCAGAATCTTATCCACATCTAAGAAAGGTCATCTATGAGGGAAAGATCCTCCCACAACTACCAAAACATCAACACTCCCTCTTAGTTAGGGAGGCATATTTCACGATGTCTTCATCTGGTAGTCCAATGACTATTCTACAATCTTCTAGTAGGCACACGACTGCTACAATGCCTTTGGTAGCTCGAATCATCAGAAACAGTCTCTGCGATCAAATGATAGCACACACAACTACATCCAAACGATATGGTAATCTCCATGACAATCAACTAGTAGCACACATCTACTACAATGTCATCCAATAGATCATAAGTGCTGCCAAGTAGTACACAACTACTATCGAATGACACAGTCACTAATAGTGGAACACATCCATTGTAGTAGCACACAACTACTTTCTAGAGACACACAATCTCTGCCAATGGTACTCAACCATTGAAGTAACACACAACTACTGTCTGGAGTCACACTACCTTTGCCAGTGGAAAACATCCACTAAAGTAGCACACAACTATTTTTTGGAGTCACACAACCTCCTCCAGTGGAACACATCCACCAAAGTAGAACACATATATTTTCCAGAGTCACACAACCTCCTCCAGTGGAACAAATCCATCGAATTAGCAGACAACTACTGTCCAGAGTCACACAACCTCCACCATAGTGTTACGACTATGTGTGTGATGTTTCTTCTCTAAGCAGATCCGACAATGTATTACCCCCTCAGTCACCTCATGTGACTAATCCAAGGAACCCTTGGACAAAGAGGTTAGCCAACATGAGAAGAAAAAACACACCTCCCTCTCAACTAGGGTGGAAATTCGACAATACTCCAAGCTTGTACATGAAGTACTCATACTTCACTCTTGACAAGGGTTTGTTGAGGATGTCTGCTATTTGCTTGTATGTGGATATGTACTGGAGCTCCACAAATCCTCTCTACATAATCTTGCAAATGTAATGATATTCGATCTCTATATGCTTAGACCTGTCATGGAATATAGGGTTCTCGGTAAGCTTCACACAACTTTTATTTTCACAATGTATAAAAGTTGGCTCCAATTCTAGATCAAATATCTCGGCTAGCAACTTCCAAAGCCACACTGCTTCATCAATTTCCATGCTTGTTGCGATATAATATGCTTCTAATGTACTAAGTGCCATTGATGTCTTCTTCCTTCTCAACCATGAGATCATGCCTGATCCTAGACTAGAACAACATCCAAAAGTACTCTTCCGATCCACTGTACTCCCTGCCCAGTCAGAATTTGTATATCCCTACAACTTCACATCTCCACTTGAGACATATCTCAATCCAATCCAACCACACCATGAAGGTACCTCAACATATGCTTTGCTGCCATCCAATGTACCTGTCTAGGTTCAACCATGTGTTGACTCAATGTACTCACTGTAAAGAATATATCTGGCCTAGTGTTAACTAGGTACATCAAGGATCCAATCAACTGTCTATACATCGTGGGATCCATCAAATCTGAAGATTTGTTACTCAAGAGATTTAGATTTATCGTCATAGGTGTGGTCATGGACTTGCAGTCCATCATCCCGAATTTCTTCAGGATCTCAATAATATATTTTCCTTGGTTAAGGGAAATCTCACCTAATCTCTACCAAAATTCCAATCCCAAGAAGTAATGCATCAAACCTAGATCCTTCATCTTGAACTCTGAAGCGAGCTCCCTCTTACACCCATCAATGAGCTTCTTGTCCCCTATTAGAAATAGGTCATCTATATATAAAACCAAGATCAATGAGCATCCATCCTCAACCTTATAGTAAAGGTTAGGATCTTTCTCACTCATGGTAAATCCCAAGCTCATCGAATATCCATATATCCTAGCATACCATTCCTTGGGTGGTTTCTTCAGCCTGTACAAGGCATTCTAGAATCTGCACACATGGGAATCCTTCCTATGGATCATGAATCCTTGTGGCGTTTATATGTACACTTCTTCCTCTATTACACCATTCAAGAAAGAAGTCTTGACTTACATATAGTTTAATTTCCCTACCATTGTGGAAGCAAGCGTAATGATTGATCTAATGGAAGTATATTTTTCTACAGGAGAAAAGGTTTCATCATAGTCTTCTCCCTCTTTCTGAAAGAACCCTCTATCCACAAACCTTGCCTTGCACTTTTCTATGCTGTCGTTGGCAACATGCTTGATCTTGTAGATCCATTTGGAAGTCACAATTGACTTCCCTTTTGGTCTCAGAACGACCTCCCGTACATCATTCTTCATGATGGAATGATTATCCTCCATCATGGAATCCTTCCATTCTAGATTCTCAGTAGATTCTTCAAAAGTGGAAGGTTCTGAATCAATGATGTTGCTCATTAGTTCCACATAGTTGGAAAACTTATGTGGTCTCTTGCTGTCTCTAAAGGAACTTTTGGGACCTCCATGTCCTTCGGTTTTCTGCAAGGTGTTCCAAAGCCAAGTTGGTATGTTCCTGGTAGTCACAACTTATTCAGGTAGATATATAGGTCTTTCTGACTCTACCATATCATTCTGAACTTCTGGGATGGTTTCTTCAGGTGTAGAGTCTACCATGACTGGATCTTTGGAAGCTTCTTGCTTTAATTGGTCATCATCTATGTGATATTCCATTGATCTTATAAAGGCTTCATCTTCGTCAATTGTTACATCCCAACTGATATTGATCTATTTCTTCCCTGGAATGTAAATAATATAGGCTTTCAAAGTCTCACTATATCCAAAAAATGTGCCCTTCTTCATGAAGGTTCCAATTTCGTTCTCTTTTTCTTGGGAACACATATAAACACTGGACAAATAAAAATACTCAAGTGACTAACTTTTGGATTCTTTCCAATTAAAAACTCTTCATGTGTCTTGTTCCCCAATATCTTATGAGGGCTTCTATTATGCACGTATACAGTCGTACTAGATGCTTCTACCCGTAAGTGCATGGGTAGGCCCTGGTCATGTATCATCATTTTTTCTTCTTCTATAATGGATCTATTATTTATTTTTGCAACCCAATTCTGCTGGGGGTTGTAGGGAGTTGTAAGCTCCCTCTTAATCCCTACTTCTTGGAAAAAGTATTTAAACTCCTTTGAAGTGTACTCACCTCCATTGTCATAACTCAAAAATTTAATCTTCCTCTTAGAGAGATTCTCAACTAAATCCTTGAACTCTTGAAACTTGTTAAGGACTTCATCTTTTTCTTTCAAGAAGTAGATCTATGTCATCCTGGAATAGTTTTCTACGAACAATACATAGTATACAAAGTTTCCAAGTGAAGGAAACGTCATCTGTCCACATACATCAGAGTGTATGATGTCCAAAATACCTTTGGATCTACTATCACTGCTTGTAAATCTTCCCTTGACATTCTTTCTAAGTGCACAACCTTTGCATACTCTGTCATGGTCTATCCATATTTCTGGTATACCTGTAACCATTTTTCTCAAAAGTGGTAATGATCTATTGTTCAAGTGAGCAAGTCTTTAGTGCCATAGTTCATTGGAACTAAGACTATTTTGTACAAGGGCTTGTTCTTGGTTTCCCTTTAACTTATATAGTCCTCCTTCTTGGACACCAATTACAGTGGCTTTATTTATTCTTGATTTCTTAGGCCATATAAGGACTTGGCCATCCACAAAAGATACCCTAAAACCTTTATCTTCTAAAGATGAAATAGATAGAATATTCTTCTTTAAACCTTGTACAAATAATATATATTTAATTGAAAGAGGGTTACCTGAGTCAAGTTGTAAGGAGGCTTCTCCAACACCTTTGATTGCATGCTTGGAATTGTATCCAAGCACCACTTGAAGTGAGGAGTCCTTTTCTGTTAATTTTGATAGAGAGTTCCTGAATCTGGTCATATGCTTGGAATCACTTCTATCTATGAGCTAGGAATCACTTCCTCGAGTGATGGTTCCAGTGAGTGCTGAAATGAATACACATTCTTCATCTTTGGGTTTGTGTTCTTCAACATCAACCGCATGTGCATGGTGCTTCTTCTTCTTTTCCTTCTCATGTTTGTGAGGACATTGTGCTGCATAATGTCCCATCTTCCTACAATTGAAGCATTTAACCTTTGACATATCCATACTATGATGTGGCTTCTTAGAATTCCTTGGATTGCCTTCTTCTCTTTCCTTTCTCTTCTTCACTTGTGCTGCAAGTGCTTGGTTTTCCTAATCATCTACCTTTTGTTTCTTTGACATCAATCTAGATTCCTCTTGAGAGAAATTTGCCCATAACTTGTCAAAATTAAGTAACTTCCTTCTTGCAAAAATTCCTTGGAAAAATGGGTCCCAAGAGGGAGGGAAACCATTTAGTGTAGTGGTTACTAGTTCAACATCTTCTACTGGATCTCCAATGGCTGCTAACTAGTCTTTGATATTTGAGATCCTTGCAAAGAAGTTGGCTATCGTCTCTAACTTGTTTATAGTCACATTTCTGAGTTGATGCCATAGGGTAAGATTCTTACTAGTGTTATTATTTTCATAGAGTTTGGTTAGGGAATAAAACATATTCTTTGCAGTATTTAGTTCTAATACATTGGGTATCAGGTGATCCTTGATCAAGTCTGTCAAGATCCTCTTGGGATTGACCTCATTCTTCTTTTTGATGTGATCCAATAATTCATTCTCTTCTAGAATGAGTTGTATTCTATGCTTCCAGGATATGAAGTTATCTTCTCCATCCAATCTATCCTCAACTCTCATACTGATTGACATTTTCATAGGTAGAAACCCTAGCACTGGAAAACCTTGATTTTTCAAACTTCACCAAACTGCACGCTGAGCGTTTTAGGAGGTGCACTTCTTTGTGAAGGAATTATTCCATAAATCCTTGGGATAGTGCTCAACGAGATTGACAAAGTATTGTAGCTACAAGGTGTTGCAAGGTCCCGCTGTAGCGATCTTCCTTCCAGTGGTCAAACTCTGATACCATGTTGTATTTTCCTTATTTACAGAGAATTAGTGTTACTAGTGTTATTTTACTTCATTACCATTAACATATATATCATGTACTGAGCAATAGCAACATAAACAAGAGACAGAAAAGAACAAAAGAGATTTATCCTAGGAAAACCCCAAATGGGGGAAAAACCCATCAACCTTTCTTAGATAGATTCCATTCACAAAGCAAGTCCAATCATATAAACCCTAGCACAAGTGCTAGCTTAACCAAAAATACCACCCTAGCTAGAGCAACAACACCATACAAAGGTAGCACACCTCCTCAAGGAGTAGTGCATAAGAGAGAGATACCAAAAGACTGAGAAATAATAACTTTGCACCTGCAACTATTGCATCACCTCCTCCAAACTTGCGCCTTGCTTCTGTGTAGCTGGGAGAGTGTGAGTGAGTGAACAAATGAGATAAGGCACCTCCTTATTTATAGTATTGTTGTCCTTCTATCTAGGCCGACTTCTCTTCGAGGAAGATGCCTTTTTATTATACTTTATTCTTCTGGGCCGAATTCTCTTCTAGGGTATTTCAACATCTATCCAATGGATCTCTTGCTTCCAGAATATTCTCCTCATCTACAAAAGGTCATCTAGGAGGGAAACATCCTCCCGTAGCTACCAGAACATCAACAAATGCTACCATATGCAACATGCTTGATCTTGTAGAGACACTTGGAACTCACAACCGAATTCCCCTATGGTCTTGACACTATTTCCCAAACATCATTCTTCATGATGGAGGTGTACTCCTCCACCATCACATCCTACCATACATTCTAGTTTACTTTCTTCTGAAAAATGGAAGGCTTAGAATATATAATGTTGCTCATCAATTCCATACAGTCTAGAAACTTCTTTGGAGGTTTCCTCTCTTTGAATGTGCTCCTAGGAGTAAAAACATGCTCTCGATCATCCCTCAATGTTTGAATAAGACATCGATGTCTCCTAACAGAAGTGGAAGGGGCTCATATCTCACCCCATTCACCCGAAGGCTGTTGTACTGCCCTAGAAATCACTAATGACTGATCTGGATTTAAGAGAAGAATGAAATGAAACCATAGATTTATAAAATTAACATAGAGACACAATGAACAATAATGGAGATAAAATAAAAATTGACTTCTATTAAATAATAAATATGATGAAAAATGTAAAATGCAGACTAAAAATAAGCTTGCTAGAATGGTGGCATCTTATCTCTGAGAAGAGATGTGATGGCTATGCTCATTTGAAAGAATATGAATACAATGAGGCTCTGAAGGCCTTTTTACAATAAAAATGAATTCCAAACCCATAGTCATCCAAAAACCTAAACCTAGGAGATGAAGCACCAAAAGTCATGTGGGCCCCGTTGGGGTAAGTTAGTACATCAACTTCCCAGGGTCGTAAATTTTGCATACAATCTCCGTTTAGGGCACACAATAGCTCATTGGAAATATATTGATGAGGAGATTCATTTAGGGGGGATCAATGAGAGACTTTGACTATCATTTAGGTGCCCAATTGAGAAAAAGCGATGTTTAGGCCCTGAAAATGGCCTCAGAAGTTCAGGAACCAAAAACCTGCTAAAAATAGTAAGTTGCCAAAAAATTGTTTTGAGCTAGTTGGAAAAGGTGGGTGGCCACCGAGATCCTCTTGGATAAATTACCTTGGCTCAAACTTTAGAGATTCCTACTCCTCATCCTCTACCATTGGATTAGGTTCATGAGATTTCCTAGATGCAAACTCTTCCTCAAACTTTACATCCCTTCTTACGAATTTATTTCTCTACTCTGGAATATAAACCCTTTAATCCTTTGAAGTCTCATTATAACCCACAAACAAACCCTTCATGTTGGAGGGATCCAACTTGGTCCTTTTCTCTATCGGTACATGGATGTAAAATGGACAACCAAATATGTGGAAATGACTCATCTTTGGCTTCACACCAGTGAATGCCTCGTATGTTGTCTTGTCCTCTAAGATCTTATGAGGACACCAATTTTTGATGTAGATTGTTGTGTTAGATACCTCTTCCCAAAGAAACATTGATTTCTATAGGTCATGTATCATGTACTTAGAAACCCCTATGATGGATCAATTCTTCCTCTACAACCACATTCTTCTATGGGATGTACAGAACTTTCATATCCCTCTTGATTCTCACCTCCTCGCAAAACCCCTAGAAATCATTGGAGGTATACTCTCCCCCATTGTTTGATCTAAAGAATTCGATGTTATTCCATGTCTAGTTTTCAACCAGAGATTTGAACTCCTGAAACCTACTAAAGACCTCATCCTTGGTATTTACTAAGTAGATCCAAGTCTTGTGAGAGAAATCATCAATAAAGGAAACATAATACATGCTTATTGTTATTGATACTATTGACATCGATCCATAAACATATGAATGTAATAGGTATAAATCCACTAAGACCTATGATTGATACTTAGGAAAGTATCTCTTACATGATTTCCAAGCATTCACCTTCTGCATATGCCATGTTGCTCAATGCTAAACTATGGAATGTTGGGTATCTATTATATTATTTGCACGACTAGAACTAGTGTCTACGTTGCGTCAGGCACGTATGGGGGGTAAGAGGGGGGCAGAGTGCCCCATTTCCCAGGGGGTCACAGGGGGTGTGCAAGGGGTTTGGGAGCCCCCCCTGTATGGGGGTTAATGGTTTTCATGCTTGTTTTTTGGGTGGTTTTTCGACACATGGTTTTTTGTCGATGGTTTTCTATTTTCGGTAAAGGAATTAGGGTTGTTGACTAATTGAGGTCATTGGATTAGGGTTTTGGAAGTCGTTGGCTCCTATATGTATATTTTATTTTAAACAATGTATGAAGTGAATGAATATAGAATATGATGGTTTTCCCAATTTGGGTTTCCAGGGGAAAAGTCTCTGTGTAATGTTTGTATTTTCCATTGTATCTTTTATGTTCTTTTATTGAAAATTTGTTTGTAGTAAATAATTGTAAAAGGTTAAAATCTACATTTGGTATCAGAGAAATTATTGGCTTCAGGAGATGCCTTTTTGGTCAGGGGTTTGTCTTGGGACTATGATAAGACTTGTTGCAGTGGGATATCTGCGATATTGATTCTTTAAGTGAAAAAAAATGGAGAGTAGTTTGAAAATAGAGATTGATAAATTTAATGGGAAAAGTTTTGAGATGTGGAAGCTCAATATGGAAGATCTGTTGTTAGATAGAGATCAATGGATTATGGTGGATTCAAGTACTACACCTATAGGAACATCAATAGATGACTAGAAAAATTTGGATCAGAAGGCAAATAACACATATCATATGAACACTTTCAATATTGTGGTAAGTCAATTATTATCTGTTGAGATTAAAATTGCAGATGAAGATAAGTGTATCAGTTTAGTATGCTCTTTACCAAACTCGTGAGATAGTTTTGTTGTGGCCATAGGTAGCAATAAAACTACCTTGATTTTTGATGATGTGGTCTCATCCTTGTTGTTGGAGGATATGAGACAGAAGAACATGGAAGGACAAAGCATATATGCATTATTTGCAAGAGGACGTTCCCAGGAAAGAAATAGATCTAAGTCCTCAAGTGGGATATCTAAATCTAAGGGTAGATATAATCTCCCAAAATTTTTGTAAAGGTATGCTGGAGATTTGGAAAAGAAGGGAACTTCAAGAAGAAATGTAGATACAAAAACATTGAGAGAGTGAGGGGATCTGAAGGTGCTCCCTCTATAGAAGAAAATAACACCAAGGAAGAAGGAGGGGGTGTGTACTTTTATTTTTCAAGCACACATGCAAATCATGAGGCATGGTTGGTTGAATCGGGTGCATCCTTTCATATGATTACCCACAGGGAGTGGTTATGTGAATATGAAAGGTACAATGGAGGTAATGTTTTCCTATGTGATGACTTGACAACAAGAATCATATGACGAGGAAAATTAAAGTTGAGGCTCATAGATGGAAGGATTGGAACACTTCCTGGTGTTCTTCACATCCCAGGATTGGCCAAAAATTTGATTTTTGTAAGGAAAATGGATGATGCAGGGGTAAAAATGGTATGTGAAAAAGAAACCTACAGGATGGTTCAAGGAGAAATGGTGTTGTTGAAGGGAGTTAGGATTGGAAATCTATATAAGCTTCAAGGAAGCACTATTAGTGATGGGTGTAATAGTTCCATTGTTCTTGATATTGGAACAGAAGAAGAAAAAACTCCTACAGTCTCTGGAGAAAAGGTTATGATGTTGCATCAAAGACTGGGGCATATCAGAGAGAAGGGTCTTTGACTACTACAAGGTAAAGGTATGGTTGAATGTATGCCTAATTTCTCTCTGGATTTTGATTTCTTTGAACATTGTGTATATGGGAAGATGAATCAGGTAAGATTCCCCTCTGGTGCAACGAGGGTAGAAGGAAGTTTACAACTAGTGCAGAGTGATGTGTTTGGACTTGTGTCGGTTCCATCATTGGGAAAATCTGTGTACTGTGTCTTATTTATAGATGATTTCTCGAGGAATACTTGGATATATTTCCTTGGGAATAAATCTGAAGTCTTTGATAGGTTTAAAGAGTTTAAGGCTCTTGCTGATAATCAAACAGAGAAAATAATTAAGTTGTTGAGGACAGATAATGGTGGATAGTTCTGTGGGAATGAATTTGAAGAATTATGTAAGAAGTGTGGTATAGAAAGGAAGAAGACTACTCCATATACACCTCAGGAGAATGGAGTTACAAAAAGGTTGAACAATATGTTGATGGAAAAAGAAAGGTGCATGCTCATTGGTGTCGAGTTAGGGAAAGAATTTCGAGCAGAGGTAGTGGGTACTGCATGTTACCTGGTCAACATATCACCCTCATCAACACTGGATGAAAAGACTCCACAAGAGGCATGGAATTGTAAGAAACCTTCTCTCACACATCTCAAGGTATTTGGTTGTGAGGCCTATGTTCATGTTCCAAAGGAAAACATGAGTAATCTAGATAAGAAAGCTGGAAAGTGTATATTTATTGGGTGTAAAGATGGTCTCAAAGATTAGAATCTTTGGAAGAGAGAAACTAAGAAGGTTGTGTATAACTGAGATGTGTTATTTAGAGAAATGAAGGATGTTTCCAAATAGGAAGTCCTACCAAGTAAGGAAGAACCATAGAAAATAGAGTTTGAGCCAAAGGATGATGAATCATACTCTACAGAAGAACATGAATAATAAGAAGAAGATCCTCATACTCCAGTATTGAGGAGATTGGTGTGGGAATAAAGGCTACCAAAAAGGTATACTCCACCTGATTTTCATTCAATTTTTTCTTTTTCTATTACTGATGATGATCCTAGAACTGTTAGAGAGGCAATGGATTCAGAGGATGGAAAACTATGGAAACATGCCATGGTTGAAGAAATGGCAGCCTTGGATAAGAATGAGGCTTGATATCTAGTGGAGTTTCCAACTAGAAGAAATCTCATTGGAAGAAAATGAGTATTTAAAATGAATCTAAATGTAGAAGGCAAAGTGGAGAAATACAAAACTTTGTTAGTAGCAAAGGGTTATTCCCAGGTTGAGGGAATTGATTTTGGTGAGATTTTTTCTCCTGTTGCCAAGTGAACATCTATTAGATTTTTGTTATTTTTTGTTGTTGCGTTTGGTTTTTATGTAGAACAAATGGATGTGAAGAAAAAATTCCTACATGGGGATATGGAAGAAGAAATCTACATGAGACAAACATAAATCTTTGCTATGAAGGGAAAGAAGGAGCTGGTATGCAAGCTAAAAAGTCCCTTTATGGTTTAAAACAATCACCAAGCACGTGGTATAAAAAATTTGATACTTATATGTTGGGACTTGACTTCACAAAAAGAAAAGAGGATCACTGTATATATTTTAAATTAATTGGTGATCATTTGATTTATTTGGTCTTGTATGTGGAGGACATGTTGATGATAGGAAACAAAGGGGAGATTATCTAGGATGTGAAAACTCAGTTGTCCTCTAAATTTGACATGAAGGATCTTGGTGCTTCAAATTTCATTTTGGTCATGGAAATTAAAAGAGATTAGAAAAATAGGAAACTCTGGTTAAATTAGAGAAAACATGTCGAGACAATATTGCAGAGGTTCAATATGAAGAAATGTAAATTGGTTAGGGTCCCTATTCCTGTAGGTGTAAATTTATCTATGGATCAATGTCCCAAGACACATGAAGATGATGAGGACATGTCTCGTGTTCCATATGTGAGTGTGGTTGGAAGTTTGATGTATGCAATGGTCTGTACTAGACCAGACATTGCATATGCAGTGGAATTTTTTAGTAGGTATATGTCAAAACCAAGGAAAGAGAATTGGACATCAGTAAAGAGAGTTTTCAAGTATTTGAGTGGAAATAATAGTTATGGATTGTGCTACCAAGGTAGACCAGGTCTGGACAGAGTGTTGGACATACATGGTTTTTTCGATGCAGACTGGGCTGGAGATATGGATCGTAGAAGTTATGCAAGCGGGTATGTGTTTAACCCGTTTGGAGGAGCAATCAATTGGATGAGAAAAAGACAATCTGTAGTGGCACTTTCAATTACATAAGTTGAATACATAGAAACCACTCATGCAAGAAAGGAATCAGAATGGTTACATAGATTATGTTCAGGTATTGGATTGGTACAACAAGTTGTATAGATAGATTGTGACAATTAGAGTGCAACTTTTGTGGTGACGAACCCAACTTATCATTCAAAGACAAAGCATATTGATTTTCAATATCACTTTGTGAGAGACATGGTTAAAGAAAAGAAGGTGTTGATGATGAAGGTGGACACTTTGAAGAATGTTGCAGATTTATTAAAAAAACTTATTAACAAAATCTGTGAGCACTAAGAAGTTCTCTTGGTGTAGAGGATCTATGGGCATTGTTGCGTTGGATTGTTGATTATGTAACCTTGTAACCCCATGTATGTAAAGAAAACAACAAGTGGGAGAATGTTGGGTACGTGTTATAATCTTTCCACGATTAGAACTAGTGTCTACGTTGCACTGGGCGTGTAGGGGGGGTAAGAGAGGGGTGAGAGCCTGCCATGCATGGGGGTTAGGGGGCAGTGCCCCTTATTTTTTTAACCGATTTTCGTGTCCATTTTTTGGCACATGGTTTTTCACCAATGGTTTTCTATTTATGGTTAAGGAATTAGGGTTTTTGACTAATCCAGGTCATTGGATTAGGGTTTTGGATGGTGCTGGATCCTATATGTATATTGTATTGTAAACAAAGTATGAGGTGAATGAATATAGAATATGCTGGTTTTCTTGGTTTGGGTTTCCAGGGGAAAAATATCTGTGTAATGTGTGTATTTTCCATTGTATATTTTCTGTTCTTTTATAGAAAATTTGTTTGCAGTAAATAATTGTACAAGGTTAAAATCTACATGGAAAACCTATGACTATCTCCCTGAAAATAGGAAATGCCTTGTGATGGAGGTGCCCCATCCTTTGCCACAACTCATAGAAGTTGTCATTGTTATGCACCGAGGCTCGAATAGGTTCACCTTGAAACCTGTACAAATTACCTTCTCTAACCCTTATTACTTGAGTTGTATCTTGTATAGAATCCTTCAACTTGATGAGGACTTGCTGTTTCTTGAACTCAACTACAAATCCCTTATCATCCATGACCAAAACTGAAATAAAATTCTTCCTGAGACCTATAAAAAACAAGACATCATCAAAATATAAATAATTACCTGACTCGAGATGGAAGGGAATAGTACCAACTCTTGCTACTGGGTACTTGGCATCATCACCGAGATCAACCTGTACTCCTAAGTCATGCTTCTTCATACTAGAAAAAAATTGTCGGGATGATGTCATATGCCAAGATGCCCTAATGTCCACATACCATGCATTCCTAGAAATCATGCTAGTAGAAAGGAAAGATACCAACGAGAAATTCTTCTCAAAATTAGAAGCAAACTTGTTCATCTAAGTTTCTGCAAAGTCTTCTACCTACTTCTGTTGTTACTTCCTTCTACCCTTCTTCCTATTTGGACATTATGATGCATAATGACCATGCTAATGACAATTGAAGAACTTGATTTTACTCAAGTCCTTCTTTCTTGGATGTGAGGTTTACTCACTCTTTCCCTTACCCATGATGGATCCTTTACCTCTTCCCTTATTTGATTGACCAAATAGAGCCAAGTTCTCTTCACCATCCTTGTTGTGGGCCTTTGACATCATTCACATCTCCTTTTGGATACAATCATCCCAAACCCTCTCAATGTAAGAAAGGTTTTCCCTAATGAAAATACCTTTGACAAATGGTTCCCATGAAGCTAGGAATCCATTTAGTTCCATGTTCACTAGCTCTATATATTCAACCTTTTCTCCAACTGCTGCAAGTTTATCATGAATCTATGTGATCTTCATAAGGTAATTGATGACTATGTATGATCTAGTCATCACTATGGATCTGAATTTGTTTTGCAATATCATCTTTAGGTTTATGTTCTAACTTTGGTATATATTAACCAGTGAATCAAACATCTCATTGTCTTCTTCTAGAATACATGAGGGATCAGATGATCCTTTATAACATTCAATATCACCAGCTTAGCCTTCACTAACCTATTGTTGTGAGATGCCAACTCCTATAGATCTATAGGTAGAGTATCGACATTCTTGATAATATCCCATATATCATTCTCTTCTAGTAAGAGTGTAACCCTCACCTTCCATGATAAGAAATTTGAGGCACCATCCAATGTGTCCTAAAACCTGAGGCTATTTGATGCCATTTCTAAGATCTACTGTATAAACTTCCAAATATAAAAATTATTTTTGAAACCCTCTGACCGTCGATCCTTCTTCCCTACAGTTGATTTACAACTGCAAATCATAAAGAATATCAATCAGAGAAATATGCTTTGATACCATTTGAAAATTCCCAAGATTTGGGTGACTAAAGTCCTTATGATATCAATCAAAGAAGTAGATTGTTTAATTCAAACATTGCATAAATAAATTTAAGACCATAGCATTAATCACACATTAGCTAGAAATCAAATAGCAGAAGCATAAAAGTTAATTTCAAACATACACCAGTAATTACTCCTTCAAATATGTTTTTCATTCCTTCAAAAATATTACAAGGAAACCTCCACAAACTTCCCAAAAAACAACACTGCATGGATACCAAAAAACCCCTCAAACTTGGGCTTTTACATTGTGACTGAAAGGTTTAGTGCTGAAAAAAACCAAAACAACAAAAAATTGTTGTACATATTACAAGATATCCTGCACAACCTTTCTATATCGCTGTACAAACATATCCATATGAATGTACAAATTCATACGGTACTGCCAATATGACTATATGAAACTCCGTACAAATGTAGGGAACTATGCAGATCCCTGTACAAGATTGCATGCTACTTAGAAATGCCTCTTTCCTAGTTGCATACTCTCTCTCCCTTTCCCTGTCGCTCAATCTTCTCAAGTGTTTTTGTGTGTATTAAATCTCTATATTGACCTGTATTTATAGTTTTAGTTGAGACCAAAACCCTAATCTGTTTTTGGGACTACTCCTAGTCTAAGTCATGCATGCATGAAATACACTTTTTAGATTCAACTGCTAAACATAAGACTTTCACTTTTTAACTAAAGTGAATTGCAAAATAGAATTTAATTTTTTGAAAATAGAATTACTTTTCAAAAAATTACTTTTTTGATAATATATCGAACTGGTTTCTTTCTGAGATATAATTCTCAACGTTTCTTGCATTTTCTACGAGAGAGGTAGCAACGAGTTTCATGACTACATATTCATCATAATTATTAAGTGTGATTTTTAAAACATGCATAAAAGGTATCCACATTCTCTTCACCAGGGAAATTAGGCAACCACTTGTCAAAATTGTGTTACGTGGAAAATCACTCTATGGCATGGGGGAAACCACAACAGACAGAATGACTGCAGAAATCAACTCTAACCTCAAGTATGCTATATAAATAAAGATGCTAACAAGACAAGATAAATATCCTACCTCATCCGGATGTTCGAAGAAGACCACCGTTGAGCACCAGACTCAAATCTATACACCTGCAACTTGTCCTCAACAACCAAGATACGCAAGCATATGGTGATAATATATAAAGTTGGCACATATAATAGCATAATCCATCAATATTAAAAAAAAATAAGCCCATGGAMTGACAATTCAAATATTTGCAAGACATTAATTGGATGAGAAAAGAGTATTTCTATTAAAATATAAACAACATAAGTGTATGAATGACAAACTTCTGTTTCGACACGTCTCAGAACCGAGAAATTAAGTCCCTTCCAACYGGGCCTCCTCCACCACTTCAATCCTCCACCAAAGGCAAGCTCATATAAGAGATACAATGAGGTTCTCCATCAAATAGGGAAGAACTTGGGGGATGAACAATGTGTTCAAACTTAAAAGGACAAAGGGATGCAAACTCAATATGAAGTGAATAATTTCTCTGGAGTAACTTTGATTTCAAAGTTTAATTGTTTCTCCTCTTTCCACATCTTGGATATGGCCCATTTATAACCTTCAAATGGAACTGAAGGGCCGAATCAGAATGTTTCCAGTATATGGAAGGTCAAGGATCATAGATCTTGTGACATGACATGGAAACCCGACACCATTTTTTAATTTTGGGCACAAAACCTAATGTACGTGGGCAATAATGGTATGAACTATTTATACACATGTTGTATAGCTGTTAGGGCGCGTATATGTGGAAAAATATTGTTTTTAGCTCTAGGAATTGCAAAAAGGGACTTCAAGTCTACACAGGGAAATGGAAAAGGCCTTCTGTGCAAGTTGCATGGGGTGAGGCAAATCTTGCTATAATAGATTACCGCTAATGTGTGAGGTCAGAGGAGTATCCACGATGGATGAAATACATTATAATTCCTAGAAGTGGAGTAATGGAGACCTAGCTGGATGAACTAGTTTCTCATAAGAGTATTACAATCCATAATGAATTTGTGCACATGGTTTCCACTTTAAATTACATTGCAGATCCATGTGGGAATATACCAAACAACTGTTCATGGCCATCAATAGGCAATACAAAAGTAGATACATGCCATAGGATGTCATAGTCACGAACAAGGCCAAGTGAAAACCAGTCTCAAAAATAAATATGAAGATATCTGTATACAATGGAGTACAATATGATCTCCCATGATCACTGAAGTCATATAGGTATTGGTCCAATGATAGAAACAACTCAAGAAAGATGCGACTATGAAATGATATCTTCAAGTATTCTACACGATCTTCCAAAGGTGTAAATCTACATCATGTGAATAAAGGAGTTGAATTCAAACACAATGAGACTTCGTTTGATTACTGGTCATTAAGGTATACTGTTAACAAACACGAGACAACCTACGGATAATGAAAGTAGGTATCAAGGCACCAAGTACATTCTTACAAGTGTGAATAAAGGTGTTGAGGTCGAACACTTGAATAATCCATCTATCAAGAGACATTGATGTATTCCCAACTGTCGATGGTGATAAAACCTTCCATTGATGACTGCAGGCCTCCAAGTACTCATAGGACTCTAGGCCTCATTTCCATAATATATGAGATGAAGTCGATGGAGGGAGACCCGCTAAAAGGAGTGAATTAAGGCATCTCTCATCATTCAACACGGGGTACAAAGAAATGGCTTGATGATTTGGAGGAAATCAGATGAAGAACATGTTCACAAACCAATGACCCCGTGCATCTTTTGCATGCACCAAATGCAAGTAGTGCACAAAAAATACCCTCTGAATAGAATCCAATACAAAAAACTACTGACAAAGGTGAGGAAACCACCAATAAGGATAATAACATCCAATAAACTACATGATTCCAAATGTGTGAATATATTTCTTGCTGTTAAACACAAGTTAAACCCCCCAGTCAGCGACCAATGAGAAGATGTCGACTGCTGGGTTCAAGGTTACTTACCCATAAGGAAAGTAGGACCAGGGTGCATGGTAGGGATTAAAGTTCATGTAATTTTGAGACACAATGAGGGTATGACCTGCATGCAAAGTTAAGAGTTCTGAGAAATGGATGACACAAGCTTATAGACATCCTTTGAACAAGAGCATGAGACATATGGAGGACTCTGGCAGCATAGACTTAATGATGAAACTTTGTGATGCAGGAGGCACCAATCAAACTCTCCATAGGGACTGGAAGAGTAACCAGTCAGAGGAGTAAAATCTAAGTAATGAGCTCAGCTGAAACTTTGGATGAAAAGTGGACTCAAAAGTTTGTGCTCTATTCAAAGGAGACACGACTACTGCGAACATGAGATAATATTCTTTTCCCACCCATATTTTTTTGTTTTTTCATAGAAAAATGAATGCTATGATACAGAGGAGGAAACAAATGTCACGAGTAAGAAACTAGCTCCAACACTGGAACATACCTATGCTCAATGAAGGAGGTGCATGCAGGATATGGACACTCGGGGGAATGTTTCCTCGTAGGGTACAGGGTGTCAAGCTGCAAAGGATATAAACAAGGCTATGCTTGGATGATGATGCAAACTGTTGAGATAATAGGATTATAATGTGAAAGAGGGATCTGTTAATAGGCTCAATACTACAAGCAAGAGAATGAGATGCAATTACAACTTAACTCCAACGAATGTCCTTTTTCATAAATTTAGTCCCCTAGGCCCAAAAAAGTATAAAAAAAATACCCAAGAGAACTCTTCTAGCCACTAGTCACTGGAGTGTTCCTTTTTCAAAATTAATCTACTTGGCTCGAAAAAGGGTTAAACTTACACCAAATAGATGTCCTTTCAATCCAATTTACGAGTGTGAAAGAGACAAGTTCACTCATCAATTTTTTCTTTTTTTTAGAGAGTTAGAAAAGATCTTAACTAAGAATTGAGGATGTTGTTCTAAGCAACATATCATGGGGGATGTCAGGTCTCCCATGCAGGACTCCTGTCAGAGTCCAGAAACACACTGGTAGTTGACACAATCTTTAAAAATAGACGACCAAAAATAACCGACTCACAATATCTTTTGGGTTTCACAAGCTCAGATAGATGACCACCACAAGCCCCACTGTGATAGTCATTAAGAACGAACTCAATATTTCTATTAAAATATAAACAACAAAAGTGTATGAATGGAAAGCTTCTGTGTCGGCATGTCTCGGAATTGAGAAACTAAGTCCATTCTAGTTAGACCTCCACCACTTCAATCCCCCACCAAAGGAAAGCTCATATAAGAGAGACAATGAGGTTCTCCATCAAATAGGGAAGATATTGGGGGCTATACAATGTGTTCAGACTTAAAATGACAAATGGATGCAGACTCAATATGAAGTGAATAATTTCTCTAGAGTAAATTTGCTCTCAAAGTTGAATTCTTTCTCCTCTTTCCACATCTTAGATATGACCCATTTATAACCTTCAATTGGAACTGAAGGGCCGAGTCAGAACATTTCTAGTATATGGAAGGTCAAGGATCATGGATCTCATGACGTAACTTGGAAACCCGACACCATTTTTTAATTTTGGGCACAAAACCTGATGTACGCAGGCTGTAATGGTAAAACCTGCATATACACATGTTGTATAGCTATTAGGACACGTATATGTGGAAAAATATTGTTTTTAGATCTGGGAATTGCAAAAAGGCACTTCAAATCTGTATAGGGAAATGGAAAAAGGCCTTCTGAGCAAGTTGCATGGGGTGAGGCAAATCTTGCTATAACAAATTGTGAGGCATATCATGAGAGTATCCCCAGAATTCAAACATGTCTAAAGGCTTGAAGGAATTGGTAACCCATGGTTGTAAATACATTCGAGAAAAATGAAGTCTTTGATCAAACACGGACTTTACTATAGGGGAATTATGAGGAGGTATCCTCTTGTAGACCTTGGTAATATTACCAAATATCTTATTAGGGATAGGAGTAGTGTTTTCAACACTCGAGTTTTGTGGAGTCGCTATACGATATCACTAGATAAGGCTCATCAAAATTTGCATAGGGAAAATGACTACTTCCCTCAATGGAGTCACCAAATGAAAAAAACTAGGTTAGGATTTGATGTATACTCATCAAATGAATGTTGAAGCATGGATTTCAGATTTCTGAGAAGAATGACTCAATTCTCTTCGACAATGGTGTGAAAATGTTATCACAATATCTGACACCCTTGTGCAAAGCCTCTCATAAGATGAAATACAAGTGTAACTATGGGAGTACTTGAGTACTTTCCACTGTCACCTTAACAATTACTTCCCTCATTTTAGTGAAGGATTAAATCCAACACAAGGAAGGCTTCTCTATCAACTTCAAGGAATCCTATAGCAAGACAAAGTCAATTCTAAGGCCTTCTATATTAGTTACTCAAACACACCACCATTAGGTCAATGTTGTCAAGGAAAGAACAAGATGGTTGAATGAACTAGTTCTATATTTGTATATATGAGGTTTCTAGGACAATGAATGATATCTACCAGGTCAAAATAAATCAAATAAATGCCCCAAACACTACAAATCAAGATAAAATATATAGCTATAATAAAAAATGTATTTAATATGATTACTTCAACAATATATCAAGTCACCACAACATAAATAAATCAACCCTTGAAATAGGTTAAGCACACAATAGAATAACATTGAAAATGCAAGCCAAACTAGGGTTTAAGTAACAAATTCTTGCTGAAATGAAAAATGACATACAACAACCCTAAAATATCCAAGACATCAACCCTAGAAGGATGAAAATTATAACAACAATGTATTAAATGATGTTAGTGTGTATCCCAAGGTGAAATATTCCAAGGAACCCTATATGTTAAGCTAGAGGATGGTTTTAAATTGAAATTAAATTCTAAAAATCCTAATCTAACCCCAAAACAATAATGGAAGAGGGGAAATTAGGGCTTACAACTTGGTTTTATCCTCTTGGACATATGGAGTCAACCAATGCTCCTTCTTGGAGGCTAAATGTGAAAAAGATACTTAACCCTAGGGTAGTCGACTATAAACCCTAGGTATCTCTCCTTTAGAAAAGAAAATTAAGGTAATCGACTACAAACCCTAAGAATCCATCATATGTCTTCTATCAACCTCTAAATATGATATCAAGATGGATTTTGGGTAAAAACCTATGGTAGTTCACTATAAACCCTAGAAATATCCTTATTTCCTTTAACAAGCTCCAACAACATGATTCAATGTAGTCCACTACAAACCTTTCTAGGATTTCAAGAGAAGGTTTATTTAAGAGAAATATAATATAACATGCAATATCACAACTTTGATAAAACATTTAGTTAATACATCCAATAAATAAACCAACATAGACTTAAGAATAACACTTACTAGATAAACCAATGACCATCATGAAACCCTAGCCATGAAATCATTCATCAAAACTTGAAAGCATCCAAAATATCATCTCCAAGATAAGGAGCATAAGTCATCCATAGTGAAAGAGAAGTAAATAAGATAAAAGTAGAAGTGATTCTCCACAATTTGTGCTATGATGTACAATGAGGTAGCACTCCCTTTATATATATGGGAAAACCAATCACTACGCATCTCCAAGAAGCCCCTAAAATATAATAATTCATGATACAAGGTGGATAGGTCTTAGTTCGACCCCAAAAAATGCTTCTAAAACAATGACAAAATGTTAAAAATTGAAAAAATCCTCTAAAAGTGCCACATGTTTGAGTGTAGAAGACTAAAAGAGGGTGACTTCATCTCCTCAAGGGGTACAAAACTCCAAAAGTCATGTCTCTCTCCAAAAAGGTGCAAAGCATCATCGAAGGTCATACATCCTCACTAGGAAAGTCACATACCCTCAACCAGAAGGTGCCAAATCATCATCCAAATTCTAGGTCAGCTCAAGCAAACATCACATCATTCTCAAGCATGACATTTTTATGTACATGTGCAATGTCCTAGCCTCCAAGCATGACATTATCATGGAAAAAGGATCCATAACCTCTCCAAAGAGGTGTGCCATCCTCATCAAGGGAAATATCATCCAAACAAACCTTAACACCCTGAAAAGGATCAACATCCAAGGTGGGGGATTCATGTCCTTTGAGTGATACATCAGGCTGCATATGCAACATACCATCTCAAGTGTGCAACGTCCTAGGTCTAGGAGGTGCAAGAGAATGTCAAGAATCAATAAAAGTAATCATGTAACCCAACACTCATCATAAAAGGTGTAAACACCTCCATACATTGTGCAACATCCTCCATGAAATGTAAGAGAAGCATAAAAACATCCTCCAAATGATCACCTCAAGGGGTGCATTATCATCAAGCAAGGTCTTAGAGAGTTAGGTAAGACCAATCATCATGGATACAAGAGTCATTAGAATCATAAAAGGTAAGTCATAGTCTAATACAAAATCCACATAGACAATTCACATTAGGTATCTTCTTCAAACTTCACACTAGCTCAAGACTTTATACAATTTTCCAAGTTCAGATATGTGAAGACCATCACAAGACTCTATTAGGTGTGTCAGTACCCAAGTAGAGGAGTAGTTCCTGAGAAATCCATCAAATTGTAAGTATGGATGAGTGGCATGGCATGGGGTTTACTTCATGGTCATGGTGTCATTGACATGCAAGGTCACATGTGAGGTTCATCTCCATGAGTGCCTTTGTAGAGGGAGTGTTTGGTGCAATGAATTACCTTTCCATAATACTATTTCTTTCCACCCCTATCTTGACTTTTGATATTCATTAATTACTTTGCAAGTTGCATTTTAGGTTTATGCATTTATTACATAGGGATTCAATTAATTCCTTTACTTAGATATGCATTTAGTGCATTATGACTTGGAACATAGTTACCAACTTAACGAGAAATATGACCTCAAAACAATAACTCTAGCCCCCAAAAGCCATATTTTTGGGTCAAAAACACCAAAACAAACCCCTGAATAAAAAAGTGGCACTACTAGTAGCACCCTTTTTTCAGGGGTTGTCGAAATTATGACTTGTTTGAAATCATAGTCTTGATAATTGGACAAAAACCTTAAAGATGACCTTCGAACTGAAAACTAAAGTTACCAGTAGCACTAGTTTTTGTTTTTGGAGTTAAAATTATGACTTGATTAAAACCATGGACTTGAAAACTGGTAGAATCACATTTAAAAAACACAAAATCAACTCCTAAATCACTACTTAAAAATCTATTAATTAATTAATTAATTTTTTTCTTTTAAATTTACATAAAAAAAATTAAAGAAATAGAAAATAAGAGAACTCCCCAAAAAATTTAAAACAAAAAAAATTCTTTAAAAAAATTTCATAACCATTTTTTTTAACCTAAAAAACATAAAATTAGGAAAAAATTAACCCCCCACTTTAAAAAAAGAAAAGAAAAAAAGAAAACCTTAAAAACACCAACAAAATATTTAAAAAACCCCAAACACGTTGAAAAAATAACAAAATAAAGAAAGAAGAAAGACCTCGAAAACACCAACAAACACCCCAAAAATGAAATTTGAAAAAAAAAAACCTAAACTTCAATTTTTTTTAGTTAAAATAAAAAAATTAAATTAAAAAAAAAATACAAAATTTACATTAAAAAACAAACTAAAATAAAAACCAACCAAAAAAGAAAAGTTAAAATGAATTGGAAATTTAAAACAATTATAAAAGGATATGCAAGGTTGATAGAGATCATTAACATGTCACGATACCTACTATCCTATGGGCATATATAATTGCATACAAAAGGTCGAGTGGCCAAACACCTTTTAAACTAGTCTATGGATATAAAGCTATGACCCCTCTTCAATTCAAAGCCAATGTAGAAAGAGTAGCCTGAATATTGCAATATGACTTGACAAAAGCTAGGTAAGACCGACTACACCAATTGAACAATATTGACGAAGAAAGATTGACTAGAATCCACCACCAAGAAGTACAAAAGTAGCAACAAAAGGCATGGCATGATATAAATAAGGAAAAAAGAGATCGACATCAGAGACTTAGTACTTTTGTATGGTAGAGAAGTAAAAGGTAAGCCAAGGAAACTAGAAACAATCTAGTTATGTCCACATGTGATTGAATACATCAAATAAACTGGAGTAGTACAACTTCAAACACTCTAAGGGAAGTAGCTCAACAAAGTAGTCAATGGTGCCCTACTGAAAAGGTACAATCCAGGAAAAAAAAAGACAAATCGTAATGGTGAAAACCCTTAGGGGCGACAATGGGTGAGAATATGTTTGAAAACTAGTTTGCTGGTAGGAAGGTTCTTGTAAAAATGTAAAACTAAAAAAAAAAGTCTAATGGTGAAAAACCTTGAGGCACCATTAGGTAGGGAATCTACTTGCAAACCAACTTGTCTGATAGGTAGGTTCTTGAAAAAAAATGACTAGGGAAAAGTAGGGTAAATAATTGTATAAAGATGGGGATTTAAATGATGAYCCCTAACCACTTAGAGCTAACAACAAGAAGAAACATTAAAGGATCATGATAGTCGACTAGGTTCGGATGAGAAAAGATGAATAAATGTAGCAATGAAGAAAGACAATGAGGAGAAGACCAACATCAYGGAAATAGAGAAGACAAGATAAAAGAGAAGGGAATAGATCATCCAAAAGCATATATAGACCCCATATAACCAACAACATCATAGGGAAGGATGAAAAATGAGGTTACACCAACTGTTAGGATGCACAAAGTTGAATAGAAAACAAAGATAAAAAAAAGTGGAAAAATAGTAGAACCAATTGACCAAGAAAGAAGAATCGACTACAACTTGGTTGACCTTGCAAGAAGTTGACATTGACTACACAAATAACACTAAATTCATGACATTAATAAACCCTATTGTTTGAATTGACATCCACATGAGTGACTAATACCCTACCCTACCCAGTTTACTTATAAATACAACATATACATTCCATGAAACTTTTACAATAGATAAAGAACAAAAATTCACCAAGTTTGAGCACAATCAAGTTACAAAAAAGAAGTCAACCAACATAGAATAGATGTAAACCAACTAACCAAGAAGCTGCAATTGCAACAAAGATGAGATGATAAATCCCAAGGTCCAAAGAAGAAAAATCAAATATAATCTAACCCAAAACCAAGAAAATGTTCGATAAGCATCCCACAACAAAGTTAGAAGTAAGAATGGATGAAATTTTCCAAGCAAAGTTGGAGGATATTGACTATGAAAAGCACTAAAAGTTTTTTAAAAATTGGGCCATGGTTAGCTGAAGATGGAGAAATATAATCCTAATTATGTTGGAGAAAGAAAAAATTAGATCATACCTCAGTGCACTAAGAAATTGTAGGATTCAATGGATGGAAAGAGGAAGCAACCAAATTCATTGCAATCAATACCACAATGGATATATTTTCTTGACAAGACCATAAAAATCACAATTGGACTCATTCAAAGGCTCACATGGTTGTTGGTGATGGGAGAGGTCATTCCAAAAATAATCGACCCACTAGAATGGATATAAAAATTCACAAGAGGAATGTGTTAGCTCCCAAAATGAACCCGTCCCTATGGTCGCATTTTGTGGTGGATAGCATGAATATTGGTAGTTTTCTCAAATTGGTTTTGAGTTTTTCTAGCTGCAAGACTTAGGTTTTGAATTTTGTCTTAGAAATAAGATGACCCATAAAGGTCTTCTCTTTAAAATTTTCATAAAATGTTTTCAACAACTAACGTGTGCTTAAAAGATGATGGTTAGCTGGTGAAAGTGGCAACTTTCAACAACTAAGGAGTATTTCTCACAGGTCGTTAGCTGGTGAAAGCAGGGATTTTCAAAAATCCAAAGAGCGTTTCTCACGGGGTGCGCACTGGTGAAAGCGACAACTTTCAACAACTAAGGAGCATTTTTTACGGATTGTGCACTGGTGAAAGCAGGGATTTTCAACAGCCGAAGAGCACTTCTCACGGGCCGTTGGCTGGAGAAAGCAAGAATCACATGCGTTTATCCATGTTTCAAAAATCAAATGATGATATGATCAACCCACGTCATGCAATCAAGAAGGATGCGCTGGTGAAAGTGGATAATCATGAAAACTTGAGTTGCACATCCAAATTAGATTATAAATCGGATCTGGTTCAGTAAATCATGCTCCACAATCATGGCGTCGGGAATGGAAAATTCGAATCCATTAACGCAAGTACAGAGGCTGTACTACTTGGCTGACAACATCAAATCGGTTCATTGCTTCCCCAACACGCATAACTCTCAAATGTATGCTAAGTTTCTAATTTTGAAAGACAGAGCCGACTCCCGAGTGCTTTCAACAACGCAAGACCTCGGCCCGAATAACAGTTTGTTGTGTTGTGTGTGTGGAATCGTTTGGAATTTTGGGTTGTATATGGCGAGGAGACGTAGTGGGTCTTTATGAAGAAAAGAGTTAGACAGTCTATCTTTCCTACAGACGCATCCAGAAGTCCAGAAACACTTCTCAAACGCAGGTTGCATCGAATTTGTTGAGAGGCTGCAGAATGGTTGCCACCAGTCGAGAGCAGAGGCTTTTGCTAAAACATTTGATGGGAATAAGGCTCGTGTTGGGTCCTTAGAGTTCATTGTAGATGAAGCTACCATTGCTGCAACGACCAACCTACCTAGATCAGGCCAGGGTTGGTTCAAAACCACTGCCACCAAAAACTTAAACTTCAGAGCTTATTTGAAGGAAGAGTTCAGGCATAATGCATTGAAAAATAGCATGCCAGTTTCCCATTTAGAAGATGATTGGCAGGATCTATTTAAGGGCATCCAACTCTACATAACCTCGGAGGGCAGGTATGACAAACTCATGATGTATCATTTCAAGCTCCTAGACCATTTCACAGATAAAAATCTCCTCAATTTACCTTTTTTCTTACATAAGAGTTTAACTAAGGTCTGAAAAAAGATCAGGGCTCAACCCCTAAGCATGAAGAATACTCTATGCCACTTTGGCCTTATTAAATTGATCATTCTGGAGGAATTAAGACAGAAGGGAAGGAGATGGAAACATTTTCTATTTTGGGAGGGCTTTGAAACTCAGACTCAGCCCGTAAATCAACAGGGGAGAGGTGGTAAGAAACAATTGACTCCTCAAAGCAGTTCGAGGAAGAGCAGGACCCTGCCAGGACCTCCAGAAGATAGAATCTTTGGTGTGAAATCTCACAGGTCAAAGAAAAGATTGAATTTTGAAACTACTACAGAGAAGCCTACAGAGCAGCCTACAGAGAAGAGAACAAACATATTAAACCTGCCCTACACAGACTCAGAACCAGAGCAAGAAGATGAGAGCCCTGTCATCAAAAGTCCTAAACATTCAATTGAGTTTGCACAGAATTACGAGACCTTTACCCACACTGAGGAAGGAGAAACATCAAAGAGCACTAAGTCAAAGAAATCATAGAAAATCAAGCATCTTAAAGAAGTGATCGCTCAACAGGAGGTCTTAGAACGGGTAATCAAAGAAAGATACAAGAATTTGTCTGACAACTTTGCAAAAACCAACGCTGCATTTGAAAGACTGGCTTAGGAAAGTGTCAAGGAAAAGAAAAGAAAACATAAGATCACCAAAGATTACAACAGTCTATGGTGGGTAGCAAAGTGCCTTAAAATAAAAATCATAAGATTGAAGCAAAAGCAAAAGCAAAAGTCTCACCCAGATTTGAAAGTGCTTTCTCAGGTTGCTGTAAACATGCAAGGCGAGAAATCAGAGACACATTGAGTTTTTGATGGAATCACAGTTTTGAAGGTGAAAACTCATTTTTGGCTAAGTCAGAGCTTTCACCGGCGCACAGCGAAATTTTACGACCAATTAGCTGGTGAAAGGCAACGCTTTCACCAGCTAACCAGCAAATTATAAAGCGAGTTAGCTGGTGAAAGATAGAAAAGCATTTTTGAAAGCTAAGGACGGGGCAAGTCATTTTTCACAGGTTATAAAGAAGTTCCAGGGTATTAAGGGGATAACAACTCGCCTGCAAAGGAATCTGCATCAGAGATTCGAGGGAATTTTGGGAACCACATGTCAAACAAGTTTCTTCAAGTATCGACTATGAACCCTGAAGAAATCCAGCTGCCAAGACAGGTGCCTAAGCATGTTTCATGACACCACGGATTTCAGAAGCTGAAGGATACAGATGGTGAATTTTTGAGACTGAAGACAATTCGAATGATAGTTTAGTTATCAAGCCTTTATTATCAAGTTGTTTAGTTAGATTTGAATTGCTATTTTTAAACACAGATCCATGTTTTTAGGATCTGTAAAACTGATTGTTAGAGGCTATAAATGCCTATTTTTGCTAAGAGACAATGGTTCAAACTGGGAGATATTTTGTGCCACTGTATAGACTCTTTTTGCAGAAATAAAGTTCAGTTTCCTTTTGTTTTCAATATCAGAATTGTCCATCTTTCCTTTTCTATACTTTGTTTCAGTTTATTTTAGTTCATGAACACTGTTATCTCTTTATTGAGCTCATAGACTTGAAATTAAAGGATTCCTCTCTATCTTGCATTAAGCTCTACATCCACTTGTATTTGGAAATCAAGAGTAGTGTTCTTCATCCCCCCTTTCAAATTACTTGATCTGATTATTGTTTTCTGAAAGCACTGTTTCTTTAGATCTGTGATGAGTTGTTTATTTCACTAATCATTAAAGACCCCATTGTTCCAAGAATATATACACATTATTTCTAAGTTACCAAGCATCCTTAGCCTACAACCCTAAGGAGTTTCTTGGAGTGATAACAGAATGAATAAAAAGAAATCCAAAGAGCTAGTGATAAGCCAAGTTGTGGAGACAAATGCCAAATGGGCATGTGTGATAGTTGCTTTATGCTTGACCAAATCTAGTTGAGCCTCAGATGTCAAGCTACACATGTTGGAAGCTATTGGTAAGATAGTTGAGGAAGGAAATACTTATAATTGGGCTAAGCATGTGGCTGGCATCCTTTGAGTCAACTTTGAGGAACGGAAATAATTGAGAAAATCCATAAGGTACTCATCTCTGTTAATATGGTTCACCATGTCACAAGTTATCCTGGTTAGGGAGTCTACATTCACACTTCTTCCACCCATCATGTCAAGTATTCTGTCATGGTGATAGTGTACCTTGCTCCTATTCTTTTTGTTGGTGGGTTGATTGGTCCCACAAAGTCTATTGCCCATTTGTCGAATGCTTGTAAGGTTACCTGTGGTCACAATGGCATCTCATCTCTTCTATTGGTTTTACCAACCCTTTGAAAGACATCACATCTTTGGCAGTATTCCTTCGAGTCTCTGTGAATAGTCGACCACCATATTCCTGCACGCAATACCTTCTGCATGGTATATTTTCTTTTGTAATGTACTCCTACTATTCCCTCGTGGGGTTTTGCTAAAACCCTTGGTCTTTAATGTTCTAGCACATATCTTCGCAAGATGCTATCTCTACCCATTTTGTATAAGTGTCCTACGATTAGCTGATAGTCTGCAGCCCAAACTACCTGGTTTTTATTTTGTGTGGTGTTATATTCCTGTGGTGCAGTACCTGTACTAAAGTACTGAATGATATCTACAAAGTATTCATTGACGATCTGGACTGAAAATAACCGTGCGTCCGGAAATTTTTCCTCTAAGTTTGTAGGTTCTTCGTCATTCATGACCCTTGGTAAGTGGTTAGGTCCTACATTCAATTTTCTTGGCTTTACTATTACTTCAAAATCAAACTCTTGAAAAAATAATAACCATTGACAAATTCTCCCCCCCAACACTGGCTTGTTGACTAGGTATTTAAGGGCTGAGTGATCTGTGAACATCTTAAAGTGTTTTCCCAATAAGTAATGTTTGAATTTTTGCAGTGCATAGACCATAGCTAGGCCTTCCCTCTCTGTGGTGTTATAGTTCTTCTCTGATTATGATAGTTTTCTGCTCACAAATGCTATAGGGTGATCCAAATCTCTCACTCCTGGCTGCACCAAGATAGCTCCAAGTTCTATGGTTGATGCATCTTCATGCACATGGAATGTCTTCTCCCTGTCTGGAAATACTAGTATTGGCATGGTGACCATCTTTTCTTTCAACCTATTCAAACCATGTTGACAATCTTCATTCCACTAAAATTTTGTATCTTTCCTTAACAGTTTCTCCATTGGCGCGGTAATCTGCGCATACCCTTTGATAAATTTTATATAGTATCTTGTGTGTCCCAATGTCTCTCTTAGTTGATGGACTGTCTTTGGTGGTGGAAAGTTAAAAATTACTACAATCTTTGCAGGATCTACTAGTAAACCTTATTTTCATACTATATGGCCCAATAGTATCCCAAACAATGTTCCGAATATACATTTCTTGATGTTAAATGATATATGGCACTGCCTACATATTTCTAACATCAACCACAAGACCTCTACATGGTCTTTCAATACACTATAGACTATCCAATTGTACAAGTATACTTCTATAAATTGGTGGATAAATTGTTTAAATGCAATGATGACTACTCTAGAAAATATTGTTGGTGCATTCTTCAGTCCAAATAGCATGACTGTGTACTGGTAGGATCCCCATTTTGTAGCAAACTTGGTCTTGTATCTGTCTTCTTGTGCTATCTTGATCTGGTGGTAGCCTGAGAATCCATCAGTGAATGAGTAAACTTTGTGTCCTGCTACGTTCTCCAACACTTCATCCGTGAAAGGTGTAGGGAACGGGTCATGTAGGCATGCATCATTCAACTTCCTCAAGTCGATACTTATTCTTATCCCGCCTTTTTTTTTCTCCTGAACTACCATCAAGCTTATCCATTCTGATTCCTCCACAAGTTCTATGATTCTAGCTTTGAGCATCCTGTCAATCTCATCTTTGACTTTCTACTTATATATTGGGTTTAATCTGTATGGTCGCTATCTGATCGATCTCACTTCATCTCTGTGTGGTATTTTCATTTCTCCTATCTCTCCTACTATACACTTAATTTCTGTAAATGTTGTGGGGAACAGGTCGTTGTACTCTCGTAGTAACTCTGTTATTCTTTCTAATGTTTGTTCATCCCAGTAGTCTCCAATGCTAGCCATTTTTGGATTCTCAATTGTCCCAATGTTGACTTTCTTCACCTTGATTGGTGCAGCAATCACTTCTGACTCTAGAGGTGGACCTTCCACTTCTCTTTCTCCTTCCACTTCCTCGATATGAATATCGCATGGATCATCTTCATCTGGTGCTGCTACCTGCACATGGTAGCATGACAATAGTTATTTGACTATATGTTTGTTCTGCTGTTGTTCTTTTGTTATGAGTTTGACTTCTGGTTCCTTAATGAATATCACCCCTCTTATCTGCTTAAGTGTTGCATCTATGTTGGGGTTCTCATGCTCGAATGAGAAAGCGACTATAAAATTTTGTCTTAGTAATGTCCAATTCAAAGTTCCCCTGTGCAGTTCCTGGTCTGTATACCAGTTTGCTGGTATGCCTTCTAAGGTGTGTACAAAATGATGAGGCCATTCCTCTCAGGGTCTCATTTTCCACAATGCTCAACACTTCTCCAAGTGTTTTGCTGGTACCCCCTGTCCATCATACTTCAATTGCTTGCTTCTTTTCTGTTCTACTCCAAACCTTATACGCAATAACCACTTACATTAGTACAAATCCGTGATTGCTTCTTTGTGTGTGCCCCACCATCTTGCAGGTGTGGCCTTGAGTGCTATATCGAGTGCTAAGAGCCTCTGATTTTCTAACACCTCATCCTCGTATTGTTCCAAGAATGCTTCTAGATCATTCAATCCATGGAAACTGGGTGGTTCCCTTATCTCCATGCCTACCCATCTTACTACGTGGTCTAGTCATGCACATCTTCTTGTGGAAACTTCATGTAGCCTTTGTTGCCAGCTTTCTAGACCCGTGTCAGAGTTTGTCGCACATGAAGTAATTCTCCGCCAACTGAGTATCCCATCTGCAGTCAGGTTTACATAATCCTCATCGTGTGCAATTGTTATGTACAACTCGTTGATTTCCTCCAAGTCTAAACAGGTAGGTTCTACAAACCTCTCCCCTTCTGATGGGTCCAATGGTGCAATGACTTTGTATTCCCTTGACTGAAATGTCATTTTTCGTGTCTTCAAATTGATTATAGCTTGGTTATCAAACTCCCAATCCAAGCCAAGCAATGATGGATATGGTGTTGTGTCGTCCACTATTTCAATCACTTCGAAATCTTCTTTATTGCGAACTCTATCTAGGTCTATTGTCACTCCTTTCAATATACCAATTAGTAGGACTCTGTGTTTGTTTGCTAGTTTCAGTTGAACAGGTGAATATCCTAATGTGGGCTCTCCCATACATTGCCATGTCTTCTTTGGTAATACATTAACTTTAGATCCTAGATCCAGTATGATATATCCCATGTTGAAATCTCCAATGTTAGCATTCATCCTGAACTCCCAACTTGTTCTTCTCCTTGTATGTAGGTGATTGACTTTTTTTTGTTCTAGTTTTCCTTCTGTCTCTATGCTACATTTTTCTACTATATTTTGCAATATTTTGACAGTGGATGGATCATTCAATAGTTTTACACATGATTGTAAAAAGCCTTTGAGTGTACATACTTGTCCCATGGGTTGCATTTCAATGGTATGATCCAATAATGGAGGCATCTTGTACTCTGGTGCTTTCTTGCTTTGCTGCGCAGTTGAAGTTGACGCGGTGTCTTTCTTAAGGAATTCTTGTCTAGCCAAAGCGAAAAGAAAGGTTATTTTGGGAAAGAAGGCAAACACGAGGAAAGAGACAACTCGAAGGAAGAATAGCACGCGTGCATGGATGGAAGACCTAAAGACGTTAGGGTTAGGGTTTTTGCATTACATAGTAATGGCTGGTGAGCCAGAAATGTATAAATATGGATACCTATGTCTCATAGAAGGGGGCTGATGAGATGTAATATTTTTCTACATGACTTAATTTTATAAGTTGTTGAGATGGAGAGGAATAGGAGGGTAGATCTTGAGGGTTAGATCGCAGGCTGAGGAACCTGGTGCGATCTAGTCCACCTCATAATAGATCTTTACCTGACTGAGAAGAGTTGTCAAGCACAGGGCAGTGTAGTTGCAGAACTACTATAATAAAAGAGCTAGGAGCCATATATTTGTGGACATAGCCCAGGGGGGTGAACCGTGGTAAAACCCGTGTTATGTGATTGAATGCATGTGTTTCTTTACTATATTCAATAGTTGTTGCTTTACTAAATGAGTGAGTTGATTACATTTCATGCATGATCATGAATGACAGTTTATTGCGTTAATAAGTTAAGTAGAACCCTCAACGCACATTTCCTAGATCCCCACTCAATCCTGGGCTGCAAACACATGAGTATTTCAGCCACCCATTAAGACTATCTTGGGTGAGACTGGGCATTGCACTTTGTGCGCTGCATTTCCTTCTGTTTTACTAGCAGGGCCGACAGTTTTAGAGGCTTTGTTGGAACCCCAAACAGACATGAACCCTGGGTCACTCAAGATAAAGATATAAACTCAGATAAATAAATAATAAACAACAAATGGTTTCATATCCATTGTTTGGAATAGTAGGGGATTGAGTAGATGGGATATGTTGAAGATATGTTAAAATATATGTAAGATCTGTGAGAGGCGGGTCAAAAGAATACTAAAGAGAATGAGGAGAAGGAGAAAAAAATGAGCCGCTAGAAGGGGATGTTGAGACCATGGAATCCCACAAAAGAAGAGATTGAAAGATGGCTAAGGAAAAAAGAGCTGGAGTTTGCATAGAAAGATAACAGATACCTAGAGTAACACCGCACAAATATCTTGAGAAATACATGTTTACTGATTTACATGAAGTCTTTTTCTGTGATTTTCCACACTTATTGCAGTAGTGGATACTAAGGTTGAAGGATAACCATGCAATGAATCGGATTCGACAGTTAGAGTGGACCTCATTACAGATTGAGCAGTTATAGTAGGTGAACAAAAAATTCAACCATGCAGTAGATTTTTGGCTTGACAGTATTGTAGCAGGATTTATAATAGAGTTTGCAGTAGATATAGCGAAGTCGTACAACGCAGCGGAGCAAGAGTTTCTATGTAGGCCTCGAGGAACATGTATTAGATCATTGTATACTTCTATTAAGATACTGCTATACGACAAAGGAGTAATGATGATGGAGTCAAATATCTAAACTTCCCTATGTGCATGGGGGAAGGGGGGAAGCACTGACAGAAAGAGGACAAATGGAAATGGAAGGAGGAATGGATAAGGGAAAGAAGGAGGAACCCTTGGACCCAATCATGATGGACAAAGACCAGATCAATCATATCATGGTGACAACTGGAAAGACACGTAGCAGAGTAACCTACCAATACAAGGTGAATACCAAGAAAAGAGTCGTAATCGTGAGGGAAGGATTGGCATGCAATGAAGAAGAGGTAGAGGATATCTGGGCTATGGAGAAGATTGAGGAAATCCTATGCACAACATATGAGAGGAAGACGAGAGGTCCAAGAGCAGGATGAGAAGGCAACAATCCTATCCATATTAATCTCAGTGTGGAACCCATAAACCCATGTGTGACTAATACACCAAAGAGAACACCACCATTTAGACAACTGAATTTCGAGAGATGAAAGACAACATGAAGTACATCTACACAAGGGACAACAATTGGAGGAGCCAGTCCAGGAAGCACTAGTCAAGTATATACACCGTGCGGAGGTAGTATTTTAGCGTTCAGGATGTCAGGACATGATCCAACCATTAGGTTACCAAAATTCAAAGGAGAAGCGTTGGAAGACCCGAAAAAACATTTGTTTATCTGTGAGAAGATTTGGGAATCAAAACATATCATAGACAAAGATACTAAACTGACACAGCTAGTGATTATTCTAAGGGATCACGCACTGGATTGGTATATGCATTTAGCGACAAACAATCCACCAGGGACAACCAGAATGATTGCAGATATCAAGAAATTGCTGATAAATGAGCTCCATAAGCCAAGTTCAGAAGATCAATACATGAACGAGATGATAGAAATAAGACAGAAACCAGGAGAATTTGTATGGGAGATTGACCAAAGATTCAAGCGAATGAAAGGAAAGTTGAAATATCTCATGATCGATATGCAACACAGGCACTTGTTCGTCAATTCACTGCTACCACACTTGAAATACCCATTGCGGAAATAAAAGTTTTAGACATAGGTAGAGGATCTGCAGGCATCCTTGCAACTGGAAGAAAACCAATATTAGTAGGCGGATCCATCCATTAAAGAGATGAAGGAGGATTTGAAGAACTTAACGTTCCAGCTAAACCAAAACAAAAGTAAGGACAAACAAGAAGTCATTTAGTGTACCACATGCATGACAAAAGGACACCACAAGAACAAATGTCCAACATTCGTGTAGTATATGGCAACAGGAATTCCAAATCCATTACCAATAGGAGGACTATGGTGTGAGATATGTAAGAAACCAGGTCACAATCCATATCATTGCCCAATGATGTAGAAATAATAGACAGTCCCAAAGAGTTCATATTGTAACTTTTGCAAGTCAGTAGGCCACGATGACAAAGATTGTAGAACTATGGATTTGAAGTGATAAAGGACATCATATGCATATAGGGTGCAGGAAAAAATGATAATTGAGCAAGCTGCACCACAATTTAACCAAGTTCCAGCTCCATACAACATTGCGCAACAACAGTATAATACTGTGCAACAACCCTACAATACCACGCAACTATAGTACAACACAACACAACCTCAGTACAATACCGCATAGTACAATCATGTGCCTTAGTGTAATGTGCTGAGAGGATATCGAGTTGGCTACAGAGGTGGAGGACGAACAAGGCGAGGTTTTGGAAGAGGTAGAGGAACAGTGGTATGTCACAACTGTAAAAAACTGGGACATTATGCAAGGGAATGTCCACTTCCACCAGCAAATTGTATTTATTTCCGAGCATCGAACCATGATAAAGAAGAATGTCTGACACTATTATTAAAAATCCAATAAAAGAGGAACCAGAACAACCAGAATGGTAAATGGATTTCAACAGAAGAAAGGGATGAAGGATGGAACATCAACGTAGTTATGCATGGAGGAGCTAAAACAGGAAACGATGTAGCTCGACAAGAACCAGTACAACATTAGTGGGTAAAGAAGAATGTCGAACCAAGCAGACAGTTCAACATGTAGAACAAGAAGGAAACATTTAAGAAATCCAGACAAGAATTCCTAAAGAAAGACACCGTGTTGACTTCAACTGCACAACAAAGAAAGAAAGCACCAGAGTACGAGATGCCTCCATTATTGGATCATACTAATGAAATGCAACCCATGGGACAAGTAAGTACAATCAAAGGCTTTTTACAATCATGTGTAAAACTATTGAATGATCCATTCACTGTCAAAATATTGCAAAATATAGTAGAAAAATGTAGCACAGAGACATAAGGAAAACTAGAACAAAAAATAGTCAATCACCTACATACAAGGAGAAGAACAAGTAGGGAGTTTAGGTTGAATGCCAACATCGAAGATGTCAACATGGGAGATATCATATTGGATCTAGGATCTGAAGTTAATGTATTACCAAAGAAGACATGGCAATGTATGGGAGAGCCCACATTAGGATATTCACCCGTTCAGCTGAAACTAGAAAACCAACATAGAGTCCTACCAATTGGTAGGCTGAAAGGAGTGATATTAGACTTGGATGGAGTCCACACTAAAGCAGACTTGAAAGTGATTGAAATAGTGGATGACACAACACCATATCCAACGTTGCTTGGCTTGGATTGGGCATTTGATAACCAGGATATAATCAATTTAAAGACACGAAAAATGACATTTGAGTCAGGGGAATACATAGTCATTGCACCATTGGACCCATCAGAAGGGGAGAGGTTTGTAGAACCTACCTATTTAGACTTGTAGGAAATCAACCAGTTGTATAGAACAACTACACGCGATGAGGATTACGTAAACCCGACTGTAGATAGGATACTCAGTTGGCAGAGCATTACTTCATGTGCGACAGACTCCAGCATGGGTCTAGAAAACTAGCAACAAAGGCTACACAAAGTTTCCACAAGAAGATGTGCACGAATAGACCACGTAGTAAGATGGGTAGGCATGGAGATAAGGGAACCACAGTTTCCACAGAGTGAATGATCTAGAATCATTCTTGGCACAGTATGAGGACAAAGTGTTAGAAAATCAGAGGCTCTTAGCAGTCAATATAGCACTCAAGGCCAGACCTGCAAGATGGTGGGACGCACACAAAGAAAAAATCATGGATTGGTACCAATGTAAGCAGTTACTATGTATAAGGTTTGGAACAGAAAAAAAAATCAAAAAGAAACAGAAGTACGATGGACATGGGGCACCAGCGAAACACTTGGAGAAGTGTTGAGCGTTGTGGAAAATGAAACCCCCAAAGGAATGGCCTCATCATTTTGTACACACCTTAGAAGGCATACCAACAACAAATGGTATACAGACCATGAACTACGCAGGGGAACTTCGAATTGGGTAGTACTACGACAAAATTTTACAGTCAATTTCTCATTCGAGCATGAGAACCCCAACATAGATGCATCACTTAAGTAGATAAGAGGGGTGATACTCATTAAGGAACCAGAAGTCGAACTCATAACAAAAGAACAAAAATGGAACAAATAGACAGTCAAAGACATGTTGTCATGCTACCATGTGCAGGAAGAAGCACTAGATGAAGACGATCGCATGATATTCAAATCAAGGAAGAGGAAGGCGAAATAGAAGTGGAAGGTCCATGTCTAGAGTCAAAAGTGATTTATGCGCCAATCAAGGTGAAGAAAGTCAACATTGGGACAGTTGAGAATCCAAAAATGGCCAGCATTGGAGACTACTAGGATGAACAAACAGTAGAAAGCATAACAAAGTTACTGTGCGAGTACAACGACGTATTCCCCAAAACATTTACAAAAATGAAGGGTATATCAGGAGATCTAGGAGAAATGAAAATACCACTCAGAGTTGAAGTGAGACCGATCAGATAGCGACCATATAGATTAAACCTGATATATAAGAAGAAATTCAAAGCTGAGATAGACAGGATGCTTGAAGATGGAATCATAGAACCTGTGGAGGAATCAGAATGGATAAGCCTGATCGTAGTTCAGGAGAAAAAAAAGGTAGGATAAGAATATGCGTTGAATTGAGGAAGTTGAACGATGCATGCCTACATGACCTGTTCCCTACACCTTTCACAGATGAAGTGTTGGAGAACGTAGAGGGACACAAAGTTTACTCATTCACTGATGGATTCTCAGGTTACCACTAGATCAAGATAGCACAGGGAGACAGATACAAGACCATGTTTGCTATAGAATGGGGATCCTACCAGTACATAGTCATGTCGTTTGAACTAAAGAATGCACCAGTAATATTTTCTAGAGTAGTCATCGCGACATTTAAACAATTTATCCACCAGTTTCTATAAGTATACTTGGACGATTGGAAAGTCTATAGACTATTGAAATACCATGTAAAGGTCTTGCGGTTGATGTTAGAAAGATGTAGGCAGTGCCAGATATCATTAAACATCAAGAAATGTATATTCAGAACATTGTTTTGGATATTATTGGGCCATATAGTATGAAAACAGGGTTCACTATTAGATCTTGCAAATATTGTAGTAATTGTTAACTTTCCACCACCAAAGACAGTTCGTCAACTAAGAGTGACATTGGGACACACAAGATACTACATAAAATCTATCAAAGGGTATGCGCAAAATACCATGCCAATGGAGAAATTGTTAAGAAAAGATGCCATGTTTCAGTGGAATGAATATTGTCAACATGGTCTAGATACGCTAAAAGAAAATATGGTCATCACGCCAATACTTGTATTTCAAGACTGGGAGAAGACATTCCATGTACATGTAGATGCATCAACCATAACACTTGGAGCTATTCTGGCGCAGCCAAGAGCGGGAGATTTGGATCACCCTATAGCATTTGCGAGCAGAAAACTATCAGAATCAAAGAAAAACTATAACACCACAGAGAGGGAAGGCCTAGCTATGGTCTACACACTGCAAAAATTCAGACATTACTTATTGGGAAAACACTTTAAGATGTTCACAGATCACTCAACCCTTAAATACCTAGTCAACAAGCCAATGTTGGGGGGGAGAATTTGTCGATGGTTATTACTATTTCAAGAGTTTGATTTCGAAGTAATAGTCAAGCCAGGAAAGTTGAACGTAGGACCTAACCACCTTTCAAGGGTCACAAATGGAGAAGAACCTACTAATTTAGAGGACAAATTTCTGGATGCACAGTTATTTTCAGTCCAGATCGCTGATGAATACTTTGCAGATATCATCCAGTACTTGAGTACAGGTACTACGCCACAGGAATATAACACTGCATAGAAGAAAAACCTGGCAGTCCAGGCTATAGATTATCAACTGAACACAAGACACTTATACAAAAAGGGCACAGATAGAATCTCGCGAAGATATGTGCTAGAACATGAAAGACCAAGGGTTTTAGTAGAATCCCATGATGGAATAGCAAGAGGACATTACGTAGGCAAAGCTACCCCATAGAAGGTATTTCGCACAAGACTATGGGGATGACCATTCACAAAGACTCGAAGGAATACTGCCAGAGATGCAATGTATGTCAAAGGGTTGGTAAACCCAACATAAGAGACAAGATGTCATTGCGACCACAGGTAACTTTACAGGCATTCAAAAAATGGGCAAAAGAGAACACCATATCATCCACAAGTGAATGGAACAATGGCATCATTCAACAAAATCCTCGAGAATGCACTGGAAAAGATTTGTAATGTCAACAGGGATGATTGGGACCTCAAAATACCAACAGTATTGTGGGAATACATGACCACATGCAATAATTTGACATGACACATGCCATTCAGATTGGTATACGACCAAGAAGCAGTGATTCCATTATAAATTTTAGTACCGAGTCTGCGCGTAGCTGCGATTGTTCACATGACAGATGAGGCGCAGTACAGGACAGGATGAATCAATTGTTGATCATGGAAAAAGATAATATATTGGTAGGGTTCCACCAACAAGTTCATAAAGCAAGGGATAGATCTTGGCATGATAAACACATCAAGAAGAAAAATTTCAAGGAAGGAGACTTAGTGTTGATGTATGACAACAAATCCATTCAGCATCTAGGAAAACTCAGATTGCACTGGTTAGGACTGTACAAAGTAAAAACTGTCACAGATGGGGGAGCTGTATAGTTGAAAGATTTAGGAGGTGAAAAAATCAGAGGGATGATCAATGGGAGCCAACTGAAGCTGTACAAGGACAGTCGACCACCCACAACATGAAAGTCACCGCGCATCTAAAAAAAAGAATAAGAGAAAACATGATACCAAACGATACCACCAGAGGTACAGTGCGTCAAAATGAGAAAGAGCATGCACACTTAGGAATACAAACCCAATGAAGACAAGGCCAATGGTCCGTTCAAAACGGAAACAACTGGGAAAGGTAAAGACGAAAAAATAAGTATTAAATGACGAAGGCAAGTGGACTTGAATGCCAGAAATGACCGACGAGACATCGCATTAATTGCGCCAACTAGAGTCGACGAGTGAGAGTAATGGAAAGTACAAAGGAACCAAAGGTTCATTGAATCTATAATAAAGGTAGCATCTTCGACAAGATTCATACAATTCCCATACAAAGAAGGGACGTGGGAGCCATAATTCTATTGTGAAATAAGAAGAGACAGAGATCGATAGATCCTACGAAGCATAGAGAGGAGTTCACAGAGGTTACAGAGACCACTGAACTTGGTGGACGATCAAATTTCACCACCATGGCACCACCCAAACAAGCAGAACCGAGTCCTACTGTCTGACACTCCAGAGTTAGGACCAAGGCATGGGTACAATTGTAGGAAAGAGAACAACAACCACCAGAGGTCATCAATGTCGATGAAATCCCATCTCCAGATACAATACCAATGAACCCCATACCCGTGGTAGAAGAAACCCAACAGACAACACTTGAGGGCATGAATGTAGATATGCCGACAGAGGAACAGGGTCAATAGAACTAGGGCACAGGAAGCCAAGAGCAACTAGAGAACCCTAAAGAAGCTTTGAGAGTCAATGGGATGGCTCCAAATAGGCAGAAGCGACCAAACCAGATGAGTCACAGACAACCGTGTCGGACCATCCACAAGAGGGAGCAGTGGAAGCTGTCACGAGTTAGCCAGAACAATATGCCAAAGAACAGACAATGGAGGTTGGAACCTCGAGTCATCCACCACCGAAAAAGGACAAGCAGTAGGTACCTAGGTCACCACGCAAGCAACTCATCACAGCCATTTATTTTTCACGTATACCAGAAGGGGTATGGGTGAAATCAGACTTTCTAGGTTATGTCGAGAAGCTAAAATAATCATACCATGATGTAACAGACACAAACAGGTTCCCAGAGTTCACAAAGAAAGTATACTTATAGAAAGTGGGTGTAGATCTATTTGGGGAACTGGTTCATCAACCACTCCAGTGGGCAACGGGGTTAGCAAAAACAAGCATTTTAGGTCTATTGGAATTACCACACTTTGGCAAAGGACAGTATGGCAACATTTGCATTAAATATTTGATGGTAGTAACACATGGAAAAGATATATGGCTAGACAAGCTCGTCTCAATAGACGTAGAGATCATTGTGCACATTATAGGGCTGCCATCACGGGGCATGGATCCCGCACAATTTCTCGACGAAAAAACAAAGGAGAAATAACTCACGGAGGAGATGAAAAATAAATACAACACTGAAAGGGGGATGCACAGAATCATCATCAAACAAATTAGTGATGTTGCGACAAAAATGGGCGCAAAAATCATGGCCTGCAAGCTGCTAAGAAAATTATGCAAGGAGGAAGTCCCAGTTGGGGTTGTCACAGTTGCAACACAGTGTGCCAAGGGCACCACAATCATCTAGGCCCCTTATTTGTTGAATCTATTTCTATATGACTGCAAGGATGCGCAGGATATGGGAACACAATTTCATTATTCATGGCTGCTCATGTTGATAGCCATTATGGGATGGAAGGAACCATAATATGTATTTTTCACCACCAGACCTCAACTCAATCATGGAGCGAGATATTTATCACTTCACACTACGTCATATGCCAAGAATGGGAAGATGAACGCAATTTTATTCGAAGGATACCTTCATGACCTATAGGAGACCATCACCAACCTCTGGAGAATAACACCGCAGGATGTTGCATACTATCGGGACATAGCTAAATTCAAGGCCACTCGACATGCGATGTGGATCCAGGCGTGAAAGGCCCCCAACAAGTAGTGTCTACAACTGTGCTATTGCATCATGGAGGGTGACATAGAAATGGATATCAAGGATTCGGAAATGACTGGAGGATTCCAGTCCTTACTCAAGACATACCTACAAGGATAGAGGAAGAGGAGGCAAGGTAGGAACATACAAATACCAAGGAGCTAGGGAAGGGAGAGACACAACCTCAGGAAGTCCTAGTGCCAAAGAAACCAAGGACGGTCCAGACCAAAACAAAGAAGACAAAATAAGGGACATCTAAGACAAGAACCCAGAAGGGGAAGAAGAGTAATACACAGCCACCCCAAACACAGCAGAAACATGCCAAGTCAATGTAGGGGATGACACCAAGTCCCAATCCACAAGAACCAAGCCCAACTAAGAGACCAACTACTCAGATGGGGGGTGCATGCAAGAAGATGAAGGAGCATAGAACACCTCCAGAGTACACGATTACCGAGGATGATGCATAAATGATAGCCCAAATGGTTCAAGATTATACATCCGAGGATTTTGAGAATGTTGTGTGCCACAGGGACAAAATTCAAGAGGAGTTGGAAGACCTGTGACAATTCCTCAAGCAGATCGGGGAATCCCGTGTAGTTGACAACATCATTGAAACATGGCCATCAACATCACAAACAAGAGGAGAACCAGAAGCAAGCGAGTAGGACACATTCCACACAACACTGCAGCTGAGTGAAACATTTCACATTACACCCAACATGTTGCGCATGGACGAGATCATGGGGAAGACACCCGTAAAGGACTTAGCTCAACTCCAATTCGTATTGTCACAGATACCATCCAAGGCTATACATAAACTACAGGTTAGTGTTACCCAATAGGTACTGTCTCGTGCACACACATACACAACCAAATTACAATAGGTAAAGGATAAACAGGACAAGCTGGAATTGATATATGAGAATGCCAAGCTCGAGACCTAAGAGGAGAGGGAACACGTGAACGGATTGGAACAAAAAGTGGTTGGAACTTATGAGAATATTCCAAATACTGCACAGAGAGACGAACTCACAACAACCGATAAGATTGATCAGATTGCCCAGGAAATCGATCAATATTAGCAAGTGATTGAGAATATTTGTGAGAAGATCACACCTACCACTCCATCGGAGGTAAAGGAGCAAAGGAATCAAGAGGCAACAAAGCATATACAGGAGATAGAGCGACAAGTTAGCACAACAACCGACTTCTTCACCAAAGAAACACAACTTTGGATGAAGCTAGAAGAGGATCAACAGGTGCAACAATGGGACAAGGAAGAAGAAAGGATAAGCACAACTATCCAAGACCTCAAGCAGAGGCGGAAGACAATGTCCATCGCAGAGTGCGTTAAAGGGGCACAGGATATGAAGAAACTACAGACATAACTCACCACTGCACAAACGCATAAAAAGGATCACCAGACTCAAATGGAACTACTTCAAGAGCGAGTAGCAGAAGTCATTGCACAAGCAGAGGAAGCCAAGACATATATGGAACAAACTTCGGTAGAGTGCGTAGGGTTGACTAGTGATGAGATTGCAGTACGGAGAGTAGACGCACTCAAAGAGAAGACCATGCAGGCTCAAACACTGAAATATCTCTGATCTGGCTGATCAAGATATTTGCTATGGTTCTAATGCTCTGGCGTGCAGATATGATACACTGAGGGTTTCTGGATGCGTTTTAGCTGTGTGTTTGAGGTGTTCTTCGGTTATTGTGGTTGCATGTTGGTTATTGCAGGTGCATGTGGGTCATTACATGTGCATGTTGCATATTTAATGTTTAACAATCATAAAAGAGTGCATGCAAGAGTATAGAATGTCAACTGCTCAATATCATGACTAATAACAGTTCAAGCATGGAAATACAATAGCCTACTGGAAATATAGAATCTAGACGTCAGTAAGATCTCCTGGATCTGTACTGGAATACAATAAAATAACAAAAAATACCCGTGATCATATGAAGATAGAAGATATGATGCATGCACGGATAGATCGGCAAAAAATGAGTGATTCCGGAGAAATACAGCAACCACTACCAACTAGAAAACCCAATCTGAAGAACCCACCATCAGAATGTGCTCGGAACTACTCCAATAGATGCACCCTGGTCTCTGTACTGGAATAGATGTATGTCGGAACTTGGATCAGAACTCTGCGGCACCGGATCTGGACCCCTGGGGGGTTTGCGCCCCTCCTTGGACACTGAATGCGCCCCAAAATATTCCACCGTTGGAATCAGTTGCTATATGGCTCAAAACGATCATCTCGTCAAATGATGAAATGGGTCGGAAGAGTTTGGCCAGATCTTCCCTGGAACATCTGCATGCAACGACAAACGTCTGTCCGAAATGATTGCGCCCAAAATGGATGGATGAATCGATTTGCAAGATTCCACCGTTGGAATCTGATGATAGATGGCTCGATGGAAGCGCCCTGGCTGGATCTCTACTGGGTCGGAATGAATCTGCAATCGGGACACAAGTCTACTACAGATCTCTGAATCCTCAAAATAGCTTGTGCCCCCCTTGGCTGAGCTACGCCCTCCACACTAAATACTCCTGAAATGAACGGTGAAATACCTATATGGTATCTCCAATGGGCTAGGGTGTGTCTCTCAACACCGAAACCAATCAAGGGTGGTGGTTTCCTCCAGAAATCCACAAAACAGTAAGGTCGGCTCTCCTCCTCTTCTGGAATCTCTCAACATCAAATCATAACAATGCATAATGAGGAATTAGGTCAAATTCCTCCCTTTATATTTTTCCCGACCTAATTCTTCATCACAATCGCTTAACCTAGGAGCCTTTCCTCCTAAGTGATTTATTTGTCAATTAAGTCCCCCCTTATCACCTTTTCATTCTAATTCTCCATTGACTTAGGCTTAAGTGACTTTTCCTAAGTATTTTGGCTTAATTCATCATTTAGATGTTAATTCCTCCTTATTTCTCCATCTGGTTCCCTGTTTGTGCCTAACTATATTCTACGGGAACATATAGACTACTAAGTCACTCCCTTCTGGCCTAATCTTGAGGACGAGACATCACAGTCCTCCCTTCCCGAGATTGCTTGTCCTCAAGCAACATCAATCCTGGGTGCTGCAGAATATGCTCTCCCTCCCATGTGGCATCCTCCACTGGAATACCTCTCCATCTAACCAAGCACTCTCTGATGATCTTTGTCCTCAATCTGCATTCTCTCTGCTCTAGTACCTCCTCTAGCACTAGTTCCAACTGACCCTCCTCATCCAAGGGTGGAAACTCCTGTGAAATGCTAATCTGTTGTCCCACCGCCTTTTTAAGGCAAGAGATGTGAAAGAAATTATGAATCTTGCTACCCTTTGGTAGCTCTAGCTCATATGCCACCTCGTCTATCCTCCTGATGACTCTATATGGCCCATAGAACTTTGGCTTCAGTTTCTCTGCTCCGCTCCTCTTCAAGGAAGACTGTCGATATGGCTGTAATCGCAGGAAAACCAAGTCTCCTACCTCAAAACTACGCTCAACTCGGTGTCAATGTGCATATATCTTCTGCTGACTCTGAGCTGACTGCAAGTTCTCCTTTGCTGATTGTAGGATCCTTTGACTCTCCTCCACCCAATCCTTGGCCTCCGGGACCCTGCTATCCCCAAATACAGTATCTATAAAGGAGGGTGTATCGTTTCCATACAATGCCCTAAATGGTGACATCCTGATGGACATATGGTAAGTTGTGTTGTAGCAATACTCACCCATATGTAACCATCTCACCCAAGTGCGTTGTTGTCCCCCCACATAGTTCCTCAGATACCCTTCCACCCATTTGTTGACAATCTCTGTCTTCCCATCCATCTGTGGGTGGTAGCTGGTACTCGTAGCTAACTCTGTGCCTGTAAATCTGAAAATCTCCTGCCAAAATGCGATGATGAACCGCCCATCCCTATCACTGACTATCTACCTGGGTAACTCGTGCAACCGAAATACCTCCCTGAAGAACAACTCTGCTACCTGTATGGCCTTGTAGTATGTGGGTATGGTGAAGAAATGTGTGAACTTGGTCAGTCTACCGACCACTACAAATATACAATCCTTTCCCTACACTCTAGGGAGGCCTGTAATGAAATCCATGGAAATGCTCTCCCATTTATGTTCTGGAATGGGTAGAGGCTGAAGTAACCCCGCAGGATGTGTTTGCTCGGACTTGTTCTACTGACAAGTCATGCACTCTCGTATGTGTTTTAGCACGTCATCCTTGAGACCCTTCCATGAGAATCTCTCCCTGATCTGCCTATAAGCTTTGAAGTATCCTTGATGCCCTGCTGTTGGTGAATCATGACACACCTTCAGAATCTTCCCTTTCAGGGTGGATTCTGGAACCAAGTAGATCTGGTTCTTGTAGAAAATGATTTCATCAACAACCTGGTACCTATCATCAATCACTTGCCCATCCATCACCTCACAAGAAAATTTGTTTTTGGAGTATTCCACCAACAAATGAGCTTTCCAATCTGTACAGATATCCATCAATGAACATCCTGCTGGTCTCCTGGACAATGCATCCGCCACAACATTCCTTTTTCCCTTGACATACTCAATATCAAAGTCGAATGCTTGGATATTTGAGACTCACTTCTGCTGCCTCTTCCTGAGGTCTTTCTGGTCAAGGAAATACTTGAGACTGTTATGATCAGTCTTCACTACAAACCTACTGCCAACCAGATACTGCCTGAATTTGGTTAAAGCATGCATGTTTTCTAGCATCTCCTTGTCGTAGATAGGATAGAGTCTCTCTGACTCGTCAAGCTTCCTGCTCTCAAACACAATGGGGTGCTCCCTCTGCATTAATATTGCTCCAATCCCCACCCCTGATGCGTCGCACTCTAAGACGAATGGCTGAGAAAAGTCTGGGAGGGCTAGAACGGGGCATGTGCTCATAACCTCCTTCATTTTGTTGAATGTCTGCTGTGAATCCTCTGTCCAATGAAAAGCACCCTTCTTTTTCAATTCTGTGAGTGGTGCTCCCAACTATGAAAAACCCTTAACAAACTGCCTGTAGTAACTGCATAACCCAAAGAATCCTCTCAGCTTCGTGAGATTCTTGGGCATTGGCCAATCTACAATGGCTCTGATCTTTTCTTGGTGAACCTGTACTCCCTGCCCACTGATGATATGCCCTAAGTACAGTAGTTCCCTCATGTTGAATAACAAAAAAATACCCGTGATCATACAAAGATAGCAGATCTGATGCATGCACTGATAGATCGGAAAAAAATGAGCGATTCCAGAGAAATAAAGCAACCACTACCAGCTGGAAAACCTGATCTGAAGAACCCACCGTCAGAATGTGCTCAGAACTGCTCCAATAGATGCACCCTAGTCTCTATACTGGAATGGATGTTTGTCGGAACTCGAATCAGACCTCTATGGCACTATATCTGGACCCCTAGGGGGTTTGCGCCCCTCCTTGGACACTGAATGCGCCCCAAAAGATTCCACCGTCAGAATCAACTGCTATATGGCTCAAAATGATCGTCTCATCAAATGATGAAATGGGTCAGAAGAGTTTGGCCGGATCTGCCTTGGAACATCTGCATGCAATGCTAGACGTCTGTCTGGAATGACTGCGCCCAAAATGGCTGGATGGATCGATCTGCAAGATTCCATCGTCAGAATCTGATGATAGATGGCTCAATGGAAGCGCCTTGGCTGGATCTCTACTCGGTCGGAATGAATCTGCAATCGAGACACAGGTCTACTGCAGATCTCTGAATCCTCAAAATAGCTTGCGCCCTCCTTGGCTGAGCTGCTCCCTCCACACTAAATACTCCTGAAATGAATGGTGAAATACCTGGATGATATCTCCGATGGGCTAGGGTGTGTATCTCAACACCGAAACCGATCAAGGGTGGTGGTTTCCTCCAGAAATCCACAAAACAGTAAGGTCGGCTCTCCTCCTCCTCTGGAAGCTCTCAACATCAAATCATAACAATGCATAATGATGAATTAGGTCAAATTCCTCCCTTTATATCTTTCCCGACCTAATTCTTCGTTGACATCACTTAACCTAGGCGCCTTTCCTCCTAAGTGATTTATTTGTCAATTAAGTCCCCCCTTATCACCTTTTCATTCTAATTCTCCATTGACTTAGGCTTAAGTGACTTTTCCTAAGTATTTTGGCTTAATTCATCGTTTAGCTGTTAATTCCTCCTTATTTCTCCATCTGGTTTCCTGTTTGTGCCTGACTATATTCTACGTGAACATATAGACTACTAAGTCAATCCCTGCTGGCCTAATCTTGGGGACGGGACATCACAAACACAAGCACCAGAGCTTAAGGAGAAGTTCTAGGTACTCACTAGGGAGATCGACGAAGCACACAATGGTTAGGTGGCTCGGGACGAGCCACATGTCAGTGTTGGGGGCCTATTGGAAGTAGTACAAAGTGGAAATAAAGGTTATTTTGGGAAAGAAGGAACACACGAGGAAAGTGAAAACTAGAAGGAAGAGCAGCACGCGCGCATGCATGGAAGACCTAATGACATTAGGGTTAGGTTTTTTTCAATACATTGTAATGGCTGGCGAGCCAGAAATGTATAAATATGGATACCTAGGTCTAATATAAGGGGGCTGATGAGATGTAATATTTTTCTATACAACCTAATTTTGTAAGTTATTGAGCTGGAGAGGAATAATAAGGGTAGATCTTAAGGGTTAGATCGTAGGCTGAGGAGCCTGGTACGATCTAGTCTACCTCATAATAGATCTCGACCCAACTGAGAAGAGTTGTAAAGCACACGATGTTGTAGTTGCAAAACTACTATAATAAAAGGGCTAAGAGCCATATCTTTGTGAATGTATCCTAGGGGGGTGAACCATGGTAAAACCTATGTTATGTGATTGAGTGCATGTGTTTCTTTACTGTCTTCAATAGTTTTTTTTTTACTAAACGAGTGAGTTGATTACATTTCATGCATGATCGTGAATGAAAATTTATTGCATTAATAAGTTCAGTAGAACCCTCAGCGCACATTTCCCAGATACCCACTCAATCCTAAGATGTAAACACATGAGTATTGCAGCCACCCATTAAGACTATCTCGGGTGAGACTGCGCAGTGCACTCTGTGTGCTACGTTTCCTTTTGTTTTACCAAGAGGGCCGATAGTTTTAGAGGATTTGTTGGAACCCTAAACCGACATGAACCCTGGGTCACTCAATATAAAGATATAAACTCAGATAAATAAATAATAACCAATAGTAAGATAGTTGAGGAAGGAAATATTTATAATTAGGCTAAGCATGTGGCTAACATCCTTTGAGTCAACTTTGAGGAATGGAAATAATTGAGAAAATCCATAAGGTACTCATCTTTATTAATATGGTTCACCATGTCAGAAGTTAGCATGGTTGGGGAGTCTACATTTACACTGTCGAATACCTTGACCATGTGGAATTTCTAATGTTTTGTATCTAGTTGGAAGGGAAATATTGAGGGCCTTGACCATAATACATGTTCAAAGAGTGGGTAAAAACCCTAAATTCAATCTTTCATGGGTGGGGGGTTCCCCAAAATATAAGGAGAGCATTGCCACCAACAATGTATGTTAAATAGGTATAGAATTGACCAAGGTTTGGTATGCACAAAGAGTAGGAAGGGAACCAAACAGAATCAAATATTACCCAACAGTCAAAGAGTTTTTTTTAGAAGAATCCAGACAATCAAATACCATTATGCCAATTCTAGGATCGACTAAGTAGACTAGCTCAAATATATCCATGATGCTACAAAATGGATAAGTGAAAGAGGATCATGAAGCAACCATATACATAATACCATTCATGGTACAAGTAGGATTGACCACAAAATCCACATGAAAGAAAACAATCATGTGGAAATAAATAAGGAAATAAAAGTAGGAAGAAGTTGAATCGACCAACCAATCAACTAAATATGACTTGGATTCCCTTATACAAGAAGTGGACCAACTAAAATTTGAGAATTCCTGACTAAAGAAGAAGTTGGAGCAGTTAGCTCAGCAAGTCCTCCCAGCAACCAATGACATGAAAGGGACACTTACTAGGGAGCAAGCCCATAAAAGAAAAAAAAATTATAGCCTCTAGTGTCAGACAATAGTATGTGGAGGCGGTTGACATAGAAAATGATATCATTATTGACCCCTCAAGAATTGAATTATAGTAGAAAAAAACTACAAATTAATCTTGATAGTATTTGACAACAAAAGGCACAGGTAGTAACATAAGCAATATAAGATACCAAGAAGAATAAAATTGAAGGAAATAGATTTAAAATCATAGTTTCCTAGCATCCCTTGATTCATGATGACACAAATTGTTGTTAACTTGAACAAGGATTCATCATGACCGAAGGGAAATCCAATAGTGCAAGAAATATTGGTGTAACTAAAGGACCCTATGACAATAGTTGTCACAGACATAGGCCAAGAAAACCAACAAATATTCAATTGAGGAGCACTCACCACAATAGTTGTCTCAATATAAACAATGATGAAAATTGGCCATAGATTTATCTTAGTAGGACAAGACAATAGAGTAACAACAATCCATATCACAACAATAAGAAAAACAAGCACCCTTGAATACAACACCAAACCAAATCCCCCATAGAAATAAAAACACAAAAATCAAAAGAAATATAACCCCCCAGAGTTTTTGCAAGCTTCAGATAGGAAGGGGGCATCAGGGGAAAGGTGTAGTGGAATTTGATCCCATGGATGACTCTAACACTAATATTTAATAACTATATAAAGTTGTAAGAAAATATGGATACAAAAGGTGGCATGGATTAGCAAAGAAGCTAAGTCATTGTCAAATGAAGTAGGAAAACACATGGTATGCTTGCAGAAGAAAAGAAGAAGATACATTGGGACTTAATTTATTGTATCCACCATTTGATGCCCTACACTACGTGAAAAATCTATTTGATGACTGAATCGACCACCAAAAATAGTTGCTCGATGAGAATCAGAGGTTGAAATCCAACCAAATGGGAGAAAGTTTGGCAAAAGAACACCAAATGTTAAAACAAATAAAAGAAAACTTAACACAAATTGGTGCCCATGCTTTAGGCATGAATACACTTCTCACCAATTGGTTTACATATTTTGCTAATGTCTGCAGCAGGATTAAAGTAGCACAAGAATTCATCCTAGAACTCAAAAATTGGCAATGTTCTATAATAGATAAACAACGTCATACTACCTTAGCGACATAGCTTTAGGAAGAGCACAAAGTAGAAGTCGACTTGGAAGTGCAGGAGTAGGAATGGTTCCAAGAAAGACAAAATGCACAAATGGAGGCTAAATAGCCTCAAATCATATCTAAGACATTCATTGACAAGTTTAGCAGATGCAAGAGAAGTATAACCTTGACTTAGTCACAATGCAAGATGCCTTTGTACCTGACAAACTGGAATATCTAGTCAAAATGAAAAATATGTCTATCATATAATTTTAGGCATTGTAATTTGGTGGGATTTTGAAATTTGACTAAAGTAGATTTCCCCACACATTTACACCACTTGTGTAGAAGTCACAAAGGAGCCTCTTCATAGCATGCACCTCCATCATCACCTCCATGACCACAATTTAAGTCCTTCAACCCCAACACATTTACTAATCAGCCAACAATGAAAAAAGAATCATCACAGACTAATAACATATAATGGAAAATCCATACTTGTATTTTTCTCTTGTATTTTATAATTTGGAAATTCTGACTTCTTCTAGATGAACAAGTATTCGAGGTTGCGGGATAAGTTATAGGGGTCTATTTCACTAGTCAACTATGCCAAATAAACGACTATTGTAAAGAGTAATTCAACGAGGAAGTGTAATAGACTAGATAGTTAGGTTGGTCAAAATCTTGGTCAAGTTAGTTGACTAAGGTATGTATGGAAGTTGTAACAACCTTGTTTTTTTGTAAAGGTATTAATAGACATGTAGCTGCAATGTTAAGTGTGGTTGTTGATGATCATATATTAATAAAGACTACTTGTTGTTGATTCCACTAAATGGTGTAGTTGTTGGGAAAAATCCAAGTCCTTGAAATTTGTAGTGCCAACTCCATGCAATTTGTGGTGAGTACAAATTATTTGAAGTTTGTAAAGATTACATGGAAATTCTATTGAGGAGCAAGAGCCCTTCTTTCTAGATATTTATGGCATGAGTGTTACAGATAGAATTTATGAAATTAATATACTAAATTCTACACAATCAAAGAGGGCTAGTACGCTATGGAACAAGTGATATATAAAGTTTCCCAAAACACCTAAGGCATCAAATAATAATAAATAAATATTTCTTGAAGTTAGAGAGGGAGAGAAGAAGAAAAGGACCAACCTAGTATAATTTAGTGAAATAATATTCTCTTTTGTTCCCATTGCGCCATAGTAGTTGAAGCAACAATCAACAATACAAAATCACTTCAAACTTGCACACAAAAAGACATCCAACAACTTACTCTTTCTTTGGGGAAATACAAAACTTCAATTAATTAAATATTGAAAGTACATTAAACAATCCAAAATCTAATGTTAAATAAGTAATATCAATATACATTGATTCAGACAATGACTTTGGGAATGGAAAACAATACGATTACTATTAAATCAAGGAGAGAATGAGTACAATTATACCTTTATGTGAATACTAGTAATCTCCAAGTTAACTCCTTGACTAGTTCTCTCCTTTTTGAAGCAACAAAGATTAAAAACTCTTGTTTTTTATTTCTCAACACTCAATATAAAGAGATTGAAGGAAGCTAAGAGTGAAAAGTAGCAACACTCACAATATGGGAAATGAATCAATAAACCAACAATGTAACCTTACAAAATCTAGAGATGGTAATCATGGATGAGGGTGCTTTCTTTTATATCCAATTAGAGAGACAACAAGGCATGATATTTAGTAATTTATTCCATGGCTTATGTGTTAGTTAGGTGTTCTTAGAGTCACCACTTCCATTATTTACATTAAATTGTTGACATGTGTTTTCATGCAACCATGATCCTTTTCTTAAATCTATTACAAGCCCGTGACTTTACAAGACACTTGCACAAAGATATTTGAGCATCATAGAATTACCCACAAAATTTAATTTTTTCATCATATTTCCTTCTTGAAAACTTGTCATTTTTTCCATCAAGGTTTTTGACCAGTATTGACTTTGGGAAATGGCTTAAGAGTGGACCTTTAATGACTTTGGGAAATGGCTTAAGAGTGGACCTTTAAATTACTTTTGATAAAAAAAAAAGTGGTTTCATCATGTGATGGACAAGACCCTTGAAAACAGTGAGAGTAAGAAATAGTGATAAGGTAGAAGACACCATATGGTGAATTCACATCAACGAACTAGGCTAACTTGAATTTTTTCAAGGAAACAATCCATAGAGGAAAGACATGGATGCTTCCTCACATTTGTATATGTCATCCATATTAAACTTGTTGATGTACACTAGTACATATTATTCTTCAAGATTTAGTGGAAAACATTTGTTCGTGTGGTTACCTCTAACTAAACTCATCAATCCTTACCCAAGGAATCAAAACTGATCGGAAACATGATAGTGTGGCACATAAATAGGTTGAGATACCCTTCGAGAATTCTAGGAACTATTGAATTACCAAGAATATATTAGCAACTTGATCCTAAGAAAGAAACCATTAAACCATTGGAAGTTCTAGAAAATAAATTTCACAAGTGTTGGAGTAGGTTATTTTGGATAAGTCTTGGGAATCATGTAGGAACATATCGCACGACATTTTGGCTAAGGAGCAGTGCACGTGCGCAAAGCCCTCAGGATATTTTCGGGAGACAACATGAAAAAGGAGGAAAGTAGTCAGGCGTTTTGGGACATTATGTCCACTTTGTAATGAGCTTAGCCCTATTGTTATGGTATAAATTGTAAGGGGTATTTGGGTAGAAGTAGTTTTGGTGGGGAGTTGAATATTGGAGAATCCAGTCTATGCTTGACTTTTTGGCTAAGTGTTTGGGCGTGTTGGGTTATGACTGAGGGTTTCGGGAGTTAGGATCACACTGTAGTAGAATGACTTAGGCAGGTTTGGGTAATGTTAATTGATACATATTTTTGTAAGCATGATGTGTATAGATCACAATGAATAATATAAGAAGCCAGTCATTGTGGACGTAGCCCAATTTGGCGTGAACCATGTTAAAACCTTGTGTCTTGATGTGTTTCTTATGTTGGGTATGTATTATATTCTTTGCATGACTAATTCTAGTGCCTCGAGAAATGTGTCACATTTTTGCCTTGTTTTTTGTGTCACCTTGATTTTTGTGTCCATTGTTGGGCGATTTTTTGGCACATGGTTTTTGCCGATGGTTTTCTATTTCCGATTAATGAATTAGGGTTGTTGACTAATCTAGGTCATTGGGTTAGGGTTTTGGATGCCGCTAGATCCTATATGTATATTGTATTGTAAACAATGTATCACTATGAATGAATATAGAATATGCTGGTTTTCTTGGTTTGGGTTTCCAGGGGAAAAATCTCTATGTAATGTGTGTATTTTCAGTGTATCTTTTCTGTTCTTTTATTGAAAATTTGTTTGCAGTAAAATATTGTAAAAGGTTAAAATATACATTTGGTATCAAAGCGATTATTGGCTTCAGGAGGATGACTTTGTGGTCAAGGGTTTGGCTCGGGACTGTGATAAGCTTTGCTACAGTGGGAGATCTGTGGTATTGATTCTTCAGGTGAAGAGATATGGCAAGCAATTCAAAAATGGAGATCGAGAAGTTTAATGGGATTTTTTTTGAGCTGTGGAAGCTCAAGATGGAAGATATGTTCGTGGACAGAGATCAGTGGATCGTGGTGGATCCAGGTACTGCACCTACATGAACTTCGATAGATGACTTGAAAAATTTGGATTGGAAGGCGAAGAGAAAAATTTGACTGTGTATCTCAGATTCAGTATTACTGAATGTGTTAGAGGAAGCTACAACCAAAGATTTATGGGATAAGTTGGGGAAGTTGTATCAATCTAAGTTCCTAGTAATGAAACTATTCCTGAGAAAGAAGTTGTATAACTCGAGGATGAGAGATGGATACTCATTGGCAGAGTATTTGAATGCCTTCAATATTGTGGTAAGTTAGTTAGTATCTGTTGAGATTAAAATTTCAGATGAAGATAAGTGTCTCAGTTTGTTGTGCTCTTTACTAGAATCGTGGGATAGTATGGTTGTGGCCATAGGTAGTAATACAACTTCCTTGAATTTTGATGAAGTGAGATGTAACAACATTGAAAGATAGATCACATATGAATTATTTGCAAGAGGATGCTCCCATGAAATAAATAGATCTAATTCCTTAAGTGGGAGATCTAATTCTAAGGGTAGATCTAAATATCCTAGAATTTTTGTAAAGGTATGTTGGATATTTGGAGAAGAAGGGCACTACAAGAAGCAGTGTAGATCCAAATTTGAGAAAAAGAAGGGATTTGAAGAAGATCCTTCTACATAAGAAAATAACTCCAAGGAATAAGGAGGGTATGTGTAATTGCCTTATTCAAGCACACATGCAGATCATGAGGCATGGTTGGTTGACTCAGGTGCATCATTTCATATGAATCCCCACAGGGAGTGGTTCTGTGAATATGAAAGGTATGATGGAGGTAATTTTTTCCACGGTGATGACTCGACAACCAGAAACATAGGACAAGTAAAAGTCAAGTTGAGGCTCATAGATGGAAGGATTATAAAACTACCTAGTGTTTTACACATCCCAGGATTGGACAAAAATTTGATTTCTGTAAGCAAAATGGACTATGCAGGGGTAAAAACAATCATTGAAAAGGAAACCTGTAGGATGGTTCAAGGAGAAATGGTGTTGTTGAAGGGAGTTTAGTTTGTAACTTTGTATAAGTTGCAAGGAAGCACTATTAGTGATGGGTGCAATAGTTATATTGTTCTTGATATTGGATTTGAAGAAGAAAACAATCCTACAGTCTCTGGAGAAAAGGTTATGCTGTGGCATATCGGAGAGAAGGGTCTTCGACTACTACATGGTAAAGGTATGGTTGAAGGTATGTCTAACCTCTCTCTAGATTTTGATTTCTATGAACATTGTGTATATGAGAAGCATAGTTGGGTAAGATTCCCTTATGGTGCAATAAGGGTAGAAGGAATTTTACAACTAGTTTACAGTGATGTGTTTGGACCTGTGTCGGTTCCATCATTGGTAAACTCTGTGTACTATGTCTCATTTATATATGACTTCTCGAGGAATACTTGGATATATTTCCTCATGAATAAATCTAAATTCTTTGACAGGTTTAAAGAGTTTAAGGCTCTTGTTGAGAATCAAACAGAGAAAATAATTAAGTTGTCAAGGACAAATAATGACGAAGAGTTCTATGGGAATGAATTTGAATAAATTTATAAGAAGTGTGATATAGCAAGGAAGAAGACTACTACATATGCACCTCAATAGAATGGATTTGTAGAAAGGATGAATAAGACACTGATGGAAAAAGAAAGGTGCATGCTTAGTGGTGTTGGGCTAGGGAAAGAATTCTGGGCAGAGGTAGTGGGTACTGCATGTTACCTGGTAAACAGATCACCCTCATCAACGTTGGATGACAAGACTCAACAAGTGGTATAGATTGGTAAGAAACCTTCTCTCACACATCTACATGTATTTTTTTATGAGGCTTATGTTCATGTTGTTGTAGGAAAATCTCCCTGCGGACAAGTAGATTGCCTCAAAGAGCTTGACCCTAACTCTAAGACAGAAAATGCTTAACGTGGACACTGACTTCCTTTCAAATATACACAAACTAATACATGAGAAGGAAGGAGAATAGAAGTACCTCTTTATCGATGTTTGTCCCTGTACGCTCTGAGTTGAGCTCCAATCCTTTGCTTCTCGACGAGCCCTGTAGACAAACAAGATACGACCACTTCCTACTCTATTGATATTAGCTGCTTAACCTCTTGAGTTATCTTTAGAACAAGTTGAGGAATTCCCTACTTGGATCAGGGATCTTCTGATGGAACCAAGAATTCGATTGCAACTGCCTTCTAAACTTGAAATATCCTCCCCTTATTCTCCTCAACGGGCCAACTACTACCTTAGATTAGACAGCGCTCCCTCAAAAGGGGCATCGGAGTGCTGTAGCGCTCCCTAGGAAGCTTGAGGGGAGCGCCAGCGCTCCAAGGGTGGATAGTGCTCCTTCAGAGAGGCATATGAGCATTATAACACTCCCTGAAACCTTATAGGGGAGAGCCAGTGCTCCTAAGGCTGATGTAGGGCAGTGCTCACCCTCAAAACCTTCGTTTAAGAGCCCTCCTCAGGTGATAAGAGTTCCTTGATTTCAGTTGACCAGTTTCCATTCTACAAATCAAGTGTATGAGATGTCTTAAGTGCCTCCTGAGTGTCGTCATTATGGCAGTATGCTTGAAAAAAGTTTTCGACACTTGTGACCAACTTGCGACACTTGCGAAAGTTGTAAGGAAGATGCGACACTTATGACAGTTGAGAAGAACATGCGACACTTATTAAGTTGAGTAATTTTGACGTGTAACACATGTTCCAAAGGAAAACATGAGTAAGCTAGATAAGAAGGTTGAAAAGTGTATCTTTATTCGGTATAAAGATGGACTCAAAGGTTATAAGATTTGGAACCCATAAACTAAGAAGGTTGTGTATATCCAAGATGTGGTATTTAGAGAAATGAAGGATGTTGCTAAATAGGAAGTCCTACCAAGTAAGGAAGAATCAAAGAAAATAGAGTTTGATTTAAAGGATGATGAATCAGACACTACTGAAGAACATGAATAAGAAGAAGAAGATCCTCATACTCCAGTATTGAGGAGATCGGTTCGAGAAAGAAGGCTACCAGAACGGTATAGTCCATATGACTCACGTTCAAATTTTGATTTGTCTATTACTGATGATGATCTTATAACTGTCTGGAAGATAGTGGATTCAAAGGATGGAAAACTCTGGAAAAAATCCATGGATGAAGAAATGGCATCCTTGGATCAAAACGAGGCTTGGGATCTAGTGTAGTTTCCGACTGGAATAAATCCCGTTGGCAGCAAATGGGTATTTAAAAAGAAGTTGAATGAAGAAGGAAAAGTGGAGAAATACAAAACTCGATTAGTAGCAAAGGGTTATTCCTAGGTTGAGGGAATTGATTTTGGTGATATTTTTTCTCCTATTGCCAAGTTAAATTCTATAAGATTTCTATTATTTGTTGTTGCTATATTTTATTTTGAAGTAGAATAGATGGATGTGAAGACAAAATTCCTACATGGGGATCTGGAAGAAGAAATATATATGAAGCAACTAGAAGGCTTTGTTGTGAAGGGAAAGAAGGAGTTGGTATGCAAGTTGAAAATGATCATGTATGGTTTAAACCAATCACTAAGGACGTGGTATCAAAAATTTGATACTTATATGCTGCGACTTGTCTTTAAAAGAATAAAAGAGGATAATTGTGTGTATTTTAAATTAATTGGTGATTATTTGATTTATTTTTTCTTGTATGTGGATGACATGTTGCTGATAGGAAACAACAAGGAGATTATCCAGGATGTGAAAACTCAATTGTCCTCTAAATTTGACATGAAAGATCTCAGTGCTTCAAATTTAATTTTGGGCATGGAAATTAAAAGAGATCAGAAAAAGAGGAAACTCTAGTTAAATTAGAGAAAATATGTTGAGACAATATTCCATAGGTTTGATATGCAAGAATGTAAACTGGTCAAGGTGCCTATTCTCGTTGGTGTAAAGTTATCTGTGGAACAATGTCCCATGACACAAAAAGAGGAGGAGGACATGTTTCGTGTTCCATATGAGAGTGAAATTGGAAGTTTGATGTATGCAATGGTCTATACTAGACCAGACATTGCACATGCAGTGGGAGTTTTGAGCAGGTATATGTCAAAACCAGGGAAGGAGCATTGGAGAGCAGTAAAAATGATTTTTAGGTATTTGCGTGCCACTGTTAGCTATGGATTGTGCTACCAAGGAATACCATGATTGGACAGAGTGTTGGACATACATGGCTTTTTGGATGCATACTGGGCTAGAGATATGGATCGTAGGATATCTACAAGCGGGTATGTGTTTAACCTATTTAGAGGAGAAATTAGTTGGATGAGAAAAATACAGGTTGTAGTGGCACTTTCAACTACAAAAGTTGAATACATGGAAACCAATCATGCAAGTAAGGAAGCAATATGGTTACAAAGATTGTGTTCAGGTATTGGGTTGGTATAACAAGCTATACGGATAGATTGTGACAGTCAGAGTGCAATTTTTTGGGTGAAGAACTTGACTTATCATTCAAAGACAAAGCATATTTATATTTAATATCACTTTGTGAGAGACATGGTTGAAGAAAAGAAAATGTTGTTGATGAAGGTGGACAATTTGAAGAATGTTGCAGATTCATTCAGAAAATCTATAAGCATTGAGAATCTCTCTTGGTGTAGAGGATCCATGGGCATTACTGCCCTAGATCGTTGACTATGTAACCCTGTAACCCCTTGTATGCAATGAAAACAACAAATGGGAGAATGTTGGGTATGTGTTATATTCTTTGCATGACTAGTTTCATTTCTTTCTACGTTGCATTGAGCGTGCAGGGGGGTTATAGGGGAGTGATATCCCCCCTGCGCGGGGGTTCGGGGGCAACTCCCTTGCAATTTTTTTTGCCTCGGGAAATGTGTCACATTTTTGCCTCATTTTTTGTGTCACCTCAATTTTCACGTCCATTGTTGGACAATTTTTCGGCACATGGTTTTTTCCAATGGTTTTCTATTTCTGGTTAAGGAATTAGGGTTGTTGACTAATCCAATTCATTGGGTTATGGTTTTGGATGCCGTTGGATCCTATATGTATATTGTATTGTAAACAATGTATCACTATGAATGAATATAGAATGTGTTGGTTTTCCTGGTTTGGGTTTCCGAGGGAAAAATCTCTATGTAATGTGTGTATTTTCATTGTATCTTTTATGTTCTTTTATTGAAAATCTGTTTGCAGTAAAATATTATACAAGCTTAAAATCTACAACTTATGTGTGTTATGATGCATGTGATGGATAGTTATTATAGATCTGTTTATTGTTATGACTAATGTGCACTACATTAATGATGAATGATTGAATATTACGTGGAGTACTACCACACACATGGAATAATGCATGTTAAGTAATAGAAACTGTGCACGTTGTAGATGAATGGATAATGCATAATATGGTCAGTTGAATGCGTCACTTCCCCTCATCATTGCATAAACTTGGTTTCTATAGCCCCTCTAGATGCCTCAAGTGAGATTTCACTTGCTTGAAAGTGATGCCGAAAGGGCCGGTGTCTAAGGGTTTTGTTGGTTTATTATCTTTGAACCTAAGGTCTTCCCACTGTGCCAACAAATGGTTCCATTGTTGGGACTAGGATCTATAAATGAGGGGAATGTTTTGGAGGATGAATAAGAAAGAGATCATGGAATGGATAGAAAGGAAGGAAAATGAATTTTCCAGAGAATATAATAGAAACCCATGGATCAACGACGAACAATGGTTGCAAAGGTATGTGTTTATAGATCTTCATGAAATCTTCTTTGGTGAGTTTTTGATAATTTTGACTAAATGGTTAGAAAGGCTAGTGGAGAATGTTGGAATATTCTGAGTTGAGGCTCCGAGAAACTCGACTCCTGAATTGATTAGACAGTTGAATACAGTAAGTAATAACGTTTCTCGTGCAATTGATTTTTGGTTGAATAGTATACTGGGGAGTTACATTACAGATTTTGCAATAGATTGTACCTATTCTTATAGTGTCGTAGAGAGGGAATTTTTCAAGGGTTCACGTGAAATATGTTTGAATGCACTATCTACCTGGATAAAGATGTTTTTTTGTGACAATAATGTTATGAAGATGGAATTTGATTTCTAGGCACCTTCGCACACATAGGGGGACTAGGGGATGACCAGAGGATGATCTAAGAGTGGAAAGAGATGAGGGGAAGGATGAATAAGGATAGGATGGAATGAGGATGTTGAGAGAGGATGACAATGAGTTAGATGGAGAGATTGGAGTATTGCATTGTGGGAAGAGGTTTAGGTATGGTAAGGAGATTGTGGCTAAGAGAGAAGAGAAACACAATGTGTTCAATAAAAGAGACCCCCATGTATTGCTCTAGATCACATCGTATAAAGAAAATAAAATAAAAGGATCCTCAGTATAGTCTAGCAGAAGAAGGAAGTCCATCTTAGATCATAATTTGTTTCGAACACACAACCAGGTGTGTGTCACCAAGATTTGAAGCAGAAACTAGAACTTTTTCAAGAGCAGTTGTAGTTAGTGGAGGAAGTCAAAAAAATAGTAATAATAGTGGAAGTAGCGCAACGAACCATAGTTAGTCAACATCACCAAGGGTAAGTACTATGTAGAATAAAATGGCAGGAGTGGATAATACATTGAGGGTGCCTAAATTTTGGGGAGTGGGGTAGGAATACCCAGAGAAACATCTATTTGTATGTGAAACAATATGGACTATGAAGAATGTCTAGGATGAGGAAATGAAGATTGTGCAGTTATCAAAGACGTTAAAAAGTCATGCACTGTTATGGTATATGAAGTATCAGAATACTACACCAGCAGGACAATCAAGAACATTGGTAGAAATTGGACAAGCCTTATTAAAGGAATTTTGGAAGTTGAAATCTGAGTCATGGTACATCATAGAGATGAAAGAAATTAAGAAAGTGCAGACAAAGATAGTTTAGGATTACGATCAGAGGTTTAAATATGTAATGGGTAGATTAACATTCCAAATTCTTGATGAACAACATAGAGAATGGTTTATTGCAGGTATGTTGCCACACATTCACTGTACTTTGACACAACATAAAGTTACGTCACAACCAGAAGCATTAGAAATTGCGATGAAGTTAGTCATATCCTATAGGAGATGACGCAAGGATGGTGCATGTTCAATCACAATTGGATGTTTTGACGGTTCAATTTTCAGAATTGACAAAAGGAAATTAACAAGCGTGAACAAGGTTGGTATATTACATGTAATACAAAAGGCCATCGTAAAGATGAATTCCCATCATTTGTGCAGTATATGGATACAGGGGAATCAAAACCATTGGAAAGAGGAGTGGGGTATTGTGATGAAATACGAAAGACATGGGGACATCTTCCGACTGCTTATCCATTATTGCAGAAGTACCAGAGTACACCTAGAAATTTGTTTTGTAATTTTTGCAATTCTGTAGGACATGATGATAAGGATTTCCACACATTTGAATTAATGAGAGAATACACTTTATATGCATACAAAATCCAAGAATAAAATGCCGCAAAAGGAGGGGTTCCACAGTATAATACTCTGAGAGTATTTAATTAGGGTGAATGAGGAGGATTCAACAGAGATTGAGGACGAGGAGGATTTGGTAGAGGAGGATGAGGACCAACCATTTGTTATAAATGCAATCAAATGGGATATTTAGCGAGATATTTCCTGAATCCTTACTAGACATGTACGTATTGCAGAGCATTGGACCATGGGACAAAATATTGTCCTCAATTTATGGAAAAATGGTAGGCAAGAGGGAACCAGAACTAGAACTGGAACCAAAAAATATAGATGATATCAGTAGAACAATGCGATGATCAGCATAGACTAGTAGTGTTCATGTGCGAAGGGGCTAGAACATGAGCAAATGCGATGAAAAATGGAAAGGGTATCCAACAATGGACAAGGAAAGCAATTGAGCCTATGTCATCATTTGATCCACATAAAGTGAAAGAGACATATCAACAAGCTAGGAAGGAAATATTAGGGATGTACTGGAGAGAATCAACATCAACTGCATCACCAGTATATGATATGCCATCAATTTATGACCCCACTATTCCAAAAATATTAGTCGAGAAGGTAAACACTTTGAGAGATTTTCTGAAAAGTTGTTTAGAATTGATGAAGGATGAGACAACGTTGAATACACTATGCAAGATGATCGATCAGTGCACCCAGGACAAAGAAGTACCAGTAGTACAAAGAGTAGTAAACCAAGTATTGCACAAGAAAATGACACATAGGGAATTCAAAGTGCATGTGCAGATAAGAGATTATGACATGGAAAACACCATTTTAGACTTGGAATCTGATGTAAATGTTCTTCCAAATAAGATGTGGTAAATGACGGGGAAGCCTAAATTAATTTTGTCACCCATTCAGTTGAAATTGGAAAACCAACATAAGATAGTGTCGATTGGAAGACTATTAGGAGTAAATGTCAACATATATGGAGTGCACAGTGTTTCTGACTTTGAGGTCATTAAAATCATGGATAACAATGAGTTGTATTGATATTTTTCTGGAATGGATTGGGCCTTTGACAATTGGATGATTATTAACTTGAAGAAGAGGGAAATGATTTTTGAAGTGGGAGACTTGAAAATCACTGCACCATTAGATTCTACAAAATCAAGAATATATGTGGAATCGATAAGAAAATAAATCGATAACGTGTATAACATGGCCGCGCATATGGATGACTACGTCAATCCTACTATTGATGACACACTTAGTTGGAGAAGCATTATCTCTTGCGCACAAATTTAGAAGAGGGACTCGAACATTGGCAACACATGATGCATGAATTATTGACCAGAAGATGTGCTTGTATTACTCACTCTTTGCGCTGGACCGAAAAAGAGGTATGTGATGCACCAAGGTTTGACGAAATAACTAATGTAAGTTATTTTGTAAGAGAATATGAGTTGCAGATACCCAAACAACAAATATTGTTGGAATTAGATGTTGCACTTAGAGAAACCTCGACGAGATGGTGGGAAACCCATAAGGAAAGAATAAGAGATTGGTAGCAGTGTAGAAAGTTGTTTTAGATCATATTTGGGATAGAAGGTGAAGAAATTGTGTAGAAGTATATAGGGTTAAGTCGTCTGATGGATCATATTGCACAGCTCATTACAACTTTAAGTCAGGTTCCTAAGAATGAATGGACACATAGTTTTATACACACACTTGAGACAGTTCCCAAGAATTGGTATCTAGAACTAGAGGTGCACAGAGGGAAATCAAATTGGGAAGACCTAACTCAGAATTTCCAAATCACATTTAGCTTTGAATTTGATTCACCTTTAGTAGATGCAACTCTGAAAGTTATCAGAAGTAATATTTTTATAGTAGAATACCAGATAGAAATAGTACCTATGTGTAGTGTGCACACAACCTCTGCGACAATTCATGAAATATTGGAATGTTACAATGTTGTTGGAGAAGAATAAGAGGAAGAAGATACCAGAAATGTGAAAGTACCAGAAACTAAAGGGGAGCACACAATATAAGGTCTAGAGCTCGAATTCATTGCGTATGTGAAGCCATTAAGAATGCACAAAGTGAACATTGGCAAGAAAGAAAACCCTAAGTTTGTGAATACTAGAGACTATTGGAACGATAAGACTGTTGAAAAGATTGTAGATTTACTACACGAGTACCAAGATATGTTTATGACTATCTTTTCAGAGATGAAAGAGATTGTTGGGGAATAAGGCAAGATGAAGAACTTGTTAAATCCACATGCTAAGACAATAAGGAAGAGACCTTATAGATTGAATCTAAAGTACAAGGAAAAATTGAAAGAAGAGATGATAGAATGTTAGAAGTTGGTATAATTGAGCCCGTCACAGGGTTAGAGTGGATAATTCCAATGGTAGTTCAAGATAAAAAAACAAAGGGAATTAGAATTTGTGTAGACCTAAGGAAACTGAATGATGCTTGTTTACATGACCCATTTTCGACCCCCTTTACAAATGAAATGTCGGGGAATGTAGGAGGTTTACTCATTCACTGAAGGATTTTATGGGTATCATCAGATCAAGATTACGCCAGAAGACAGACACAAGATGAAATTTGCGACATAATGGGGAAGCTACCAGTACACAGTGATGTCGTTTGGGTTAAAGAATGCACTTGTTATGTTTTCTAGAGTAGTTGTTGCAACCTTTAAGGAATTTATTCACAAGTTTCTTGAAGTTTACTTAAATGATTTGACTATGTTTAGCTTATTGAAAGACCATATATAAACTCTATGTTTAATGCTCGATAGATGTAGACAATATAAGATATCATTAAATTTGAAGAAGTGTATTTTCTACGCACCTTTTGGGATTTTGTTGCAAGCACGATTTGTTGGTTGATCCTACAAAGATAGTGGTGATTTTTTATTTTCCATCTGCTACATAAGTAAGAAAATTGAGAACAACGTTGGGCCATACAAGATATTACAGGAAATTTATTAAAGGATATGTGCAGATTACAACTTTGATGGAAAATTTGTTAAAGAAATAAGCTAAGTTTCAATGGAATGAAGAATTTCAATAGGGTCTAGACACATTGAATCAAAATTTAGTTATTGTTCTCATTGTGGTGTTCTCGGGTTGAAAGAAATAGTTTCATGTTCATCTGGATTCATTGAATATATCTCTCGGCACAGTGTTAACTCAATTAGGAGAGGGAGCGTTAGACCATCTGATTGCATTTGCTAGTAGTAAGATGTTGATTATTGAGAATAATTACATGATGACATAATGCATAGTTTTAGCCATGGTGTATCAGAAGTTGAGACATTACCCATTGGGTCCCACCTTAAGATGTATATAGACCACTCTGTACTGAGATACCTAATGAATAAGCCAGTGTTGTGGGGGAGAATATGAATATGGTTATTGTTGTTCCAGGAGTATGACTTTGAATTCATTGTGAATCCAGGGAAACTGAATGTAGAACCAGATCATATATCATGCATCCCGATAGGGGAAGATGTAGGGAATAAAAATGATAGTTTACCATATGCAAACTTATTTGAAATTCAAATGGTTGATGACTTTTTTCAGAGATTGTCCAATTTTTTAGTACAGGAATATCTCCATCTGACATGACAATAGCACATAAAAAGTAGTTAGTGGTTAAAGCAGCAGATTATTAGTCAATAACATGAAATATGTGTAAGTTAGGCACATATGGGATACTGCAACGCTATGTATTGGAACATGAAATACCAATGATACTAACAGAGGGACATGCAGGAATTACAGGAGGAAATTACACAAGAAAGGAGACAACTCAGAAGAGCTTACGTGTAGGAACTTTTTGGCCCACCCTCCATAAATATGTTGAGTATTGTTAGAGTTGAGATGTTTTTTAGAGAGTAGGAAAGCCATCAAGAAGGGATGATATGTCTTTGAATCCACAAGTCATATTGCAGGAATTTGAAAAATGGAAGTAGATTTTGTTGGACCGATTAATCCACCAAAAAGAAGATAAGGATCCAGGTACATAATTAATGTGACATACTACTTAACTAGATGGGAAGAAGCAGAACTAGTTACAGATTGCAATGTGTAGAAAACTACACAGTTCTTATTTGAAAATGTAGTTACAAGGTTTGGGTGTCCAAGAGTATTTATGAGCGATCATGGGACTCACTTTTTGAAAAAGACAATTGCAGCATTGACATAGGAGTTCTAGATTCATTATCAAAAGAGAACATCGTATCACCCTCAAGAAAATGGGACAGTGGAAGCCCTCAATAAGATACTAGAGAATGCATTAACAAATATATGTAATGTAGGATGGGATGACTGGGATCTAAGGATTCCTGCAGTGCTATGGGATTATAGGACTAGATGCAAGAAGTTGACATGCCATAAACCCTTTATATTAGTATATGGTCAGAAAGAAGTCATGCCTATGGA
>JASDQU010011798.1:231642-242724 GCA_032191745.1 Picea mariana
GATATAATAGGTCTCCCAATTCTAATTTATTCCATGACAAAGAATTCATCTGTGGCTAGGGTATATTTTTCTTATATGACATCATATAATGAATCATAAATGTATGGGGAAGGAAGATCGAGACTCTATTCACCTACCTCATGCAGTGACCCTTCAACATTTTTTATTTATGCCTTGTTGTTAGCGTGTAGTAGGCAGACCCTAGGTTCAAAGATAATAAACCAACAAAACCCTTAGACACCAACCATTTCAGCATCACCTACAAGCAAGTGAATTCTCACCCAAGGCATCTAGAGGGGCTGCAAGAACCAATTTTCTGCAGTGATGAGGGGAAGTGAGGCATTCAACATGACCATATTATGCATTTTCCATTCATCTATTGTGTGCACAGTTTCTATTACTTAACATGCATTATTCCTTGTGCACAACGATACTCCACTAAACATTCATTCATTTATCATTAAATCAGTGCACAATAGTCATAACAATAAACATATCTATACTAACTATCCATCACATGCATCATAACACACATAAGAAACACATCAAGAAACAAGGTTTTAACGTCATTTATCCCAAACTGGGCTACGTCCACAACGAATGGCTTCTTATATTATTTATTGCAATCTCTTTACAGTTGCGCACTGCACTTACAAAAATATGTATCACTTAAAATTACCCAAACCTCCCTAAGTTGTTTTGTTGCAGTGCGATCCTAACTCCTAAAACCCTCAGTCATAACCCAACATGCTCGAACACTTAGCAAAAAAGTCGAGCATAGACTAGACTCTCCAACATTCAACTCCCCACCAAAACTACTTCTACCCAAAAAACCCTTATAATTTATAGCTTTGCAATAGGGCTATTCTCGTTACAAAGTGGACATCATGTCCCAAAACTCCTAACTACTTTCCTCCTTTTGTGCGTTGGATCTTAAAATTGCTCCAACTGCTTTCTATGCACACTACTCCTTAGCCAAAATGTCATGCGATCCATTCCTGTGTGATTCCCAATACTTATCCAAAATAGCATTCTCCAATAGGCCCCCAACATTCACATGTGGCTCGTCCCAAGCCACTTCAGCCCTGCTTCCAGGTTTCCAAAAACTTTTGTAGTGTATCGCTAGTTGTTGCAAATTTTTCCTTGACTTTTGCTTCCTATAGTACAATTTCCTCGAACATTTTTGCAGTTAAGTGAGTCTTCAAATTTTCAATGATTTCCTACGCTACTTGCTTCACCTTGCCTTGAGTGGCTTCTAACTCTGTTTTCACCTTATAGGCTTCTATTTGCAATGCCTCAATATTTTGCACGTGAGCCTGCTGCTCCACCCTTAGCTAATTTATTTCTAAATATATCTTCATGTTTTTGTCCATTTCTCTTACCACCTCTATTGGAAGTAATGTACTCATTACTAATTTGAACTTATGTTCCTTAGCCTACGTAGCATACATATTCTAGCCAATTTCCTCTAGCTCCACATCTTCAGTCGGTTGCATCCAAACTCTCATGCTTTCTGCATACAACTTAGCACATTATACCTCCATACTCATGATGTTCTCTATGCTTGTGGTGGCCATATTTTCGCATTGCTCCCTTTCCTCCAGGGGAGTGCTTGGTATTTGTTGTGCCTCTAAGTCAGTGATCTTTGTTCGAAATACCTAAATGGATTCTCTCATCTTTGTCACCTATTCCTCCAATGGGGAATCTTCCTCCCTTGCTACTTCTAGGATAATGTTATACACCCCGTTGACCACCTATTTGACTTGCTATGCCTTTTGTGTTGCCTCATCTCTATCCTTCCTGATTAGTCATACTCTGCTTGTAGGATGTCCTTGTCTACAACTATTTGTTTCAACTCCAATGAGGTCGACATTTCACACACTTGAAGTTCCTTTGTCACGCTTGATTGTAACCCATACAAAATTCATGTAGGAAAATGAGAGACCACTCATTCAATATGACTTAGTGTCCTTGTTTTCTCCTTCAACTCTGATGTCGGGAACTCCAAGGCCCCTATCACTATCTTCATTACCCAACAATCTCCTAATTGTGCAACTGGTTGGGATGTCATTGGTTGTGCTTCTGTCATCTGTGTTATCTATTCTTTCTACACTTATTCTCTAGTGTGAATTGGTGTTAGTCTCGTTGTTTCCACAATTTGTCGCAACACGACAGTCTGTGCTTGCATATTTGAATGAATTTCCTCTTGTTGTTGTGTCACATGCTCAAAGGCTTCATCTGTGACTTCCTTAACGTGTTCTGCAATCCTTTCCAAGTCATCTTCTGTGAGGGATTTCATGATTATTTCTTTTGTAGATTTCCTTTTCTTTCATTGTGGGACTACTTTATCCGTATAAACTTATTTTCTCTTTTCTCTTGTGCACGTGATTGTCTTATGTGTTTTTCCTCTTGCACCATTTCCTTTCTCCTTATTCTTCTTCATCGGCATATTTGTTTTGAACTTATAGGTTTTGTTTCTTCGACTTCTATGTATCTGTCGTTGGGATCTTCAAATCGTCATCCCAATATTCCATAATGTGTCCCATCTCTTCCTCCGTTAATATGTACTGTGTGGGAAACCATTCCTGAATTAGGTCCTTTTTCACTTGCACATATAAGTGATGGTTCCTTGCCTTAAATCATGCAACTGAATTGTATGCTTCTCCCACCTGTGGTAGTATGCATAGTGTCCTCTCAATGATTTCCCTAATGACTTCCTTATAAATGTATAAGTGAATATTGTTGTCTACTTGTCTGCCCTTGTACGTAGTATGCCACAAGTTTTGATATCGCGTGGCTAGGCATGGATTATTTGTCATTGAGAAAAAATATGAGTTCTTCGGCTCCCTCCATGTTGATAATGCAACTAGAATTAGTAGCCATGCATAGTGAAATTCAGTGCCTTTTTCTTGTGCCTCTTCATAGACGATCAATAACTAGTTGAGAATTTTTTTTTCCCAAGTCATATAGCACGCCCTTGATGCACTTCTCAACTTTCACTGTTACTACCACAGGTACTTGGTCCTTCCAAAACTTCCTTAACAATTTACAAGCTAAGAATTGTGTTGCAAACCTCATTGTAGGGTCGCATATGCTTGTTAAATCTAAACCATGTTGTCCTATGAATGTACGAAACTTCTCTTTCATTCTCTCTGATAGAGCCTTATCATTCTTATTGTCTGAAAATATCAGTGAAGGGTCCTTTCCGAAGTGTGGTACGTCAAATAAATTCAGAATGTCAGCTTTCTACAACCCGGTTTCCCATATTTGTGGCTCGATCATGATCATATGTGCTTATGTGATGTTGTATCTCTTCAAATACTTTCTTGACGCTAACTCTGGGAATTTCTTCTCATTCGTAATGTCATGGTAGACATACTTTAGATTTGGTACCATGCCTAACAAACCCTCCTCCACTATCGCACCAGGTGGGATTTCTATCTTTACAAGCATATAATTAGCATCTTTCGACAAGTTGATTGGCTTTGTTGTATCCTTCCTTGGTGGTATGTAATCTCTTGGAAATCTCATCTTTGATGAGGATGCCCCTTGGGTCGGTCTCTTCCTGTACCCGTACTACCGGTTGCTTATTGCATTGTTTCTTGGGTGTTGAAGTTGACGTCGTTGTTTCCTTGGGTGGTGTCATCACTCTCTACAACAATCTCCCTACGACTAACACCTACAATTCTTCAATACTCTCTCGACTCTGCAACTCGTTTTTGCTTGGCTCTGTATTCAAACTGTAATCGACAATAACCCTTCCTCATGGATCCTTCTCTTGCTTTTATACCTCATCGTCAGTTGTTAACTTACCTTCATGCCTAAAATTATCGTATAATCCACTAGTTATTTGCATTCAATACTTGTATTAATCATGCATTAACTTTGAATCCTTCAACGTATCTTGGTCTAGATTTATCACTCTGTTAAGATCTCCATGGTACATTCTATTTATTACTACACATATCCAATGTTTTGAAATGATGTTTCCTCATAAATTCTCTTAACTATTATCTACGTGAGCACCTCTTTCTATTTGGTTTCCTCTCTCTGTGTGATCTCCTCTCTTTGTGTGCCCTGTTGCCTCCTTCTTTCTCTTTTGTGAAATTTTCTTTCTTATTCTGTTTACTTGGTAATCATAACTCCTTGAATATTGTTTCACTCTTCAAATTTCAATTTCTTCCCTGAACTGTTTTCTTTCTTTTTCCTTTTTCCATACTTTTTCTTTCTTTTTCTATTTACACTATAATACATATATAAGGTTACTGCACAGTCAAACCAGTGCGCAGAAGGACGACCGTCCCTGAATAGTTTCACTCGAATCTCGTTATCTAGTCCTTCCACGACTTATCCATCCAACTACTCTAGCTGAAAAACACCTACTTTTGTCACATATCTGATCACATATGGGCCTAACCAGTGCATTCTGAACTTCCTAGGGTGTTGCAGAAACTTGATGTCATTATGCATTACTAAGTCTCCTGTCTAAAAATTCTTTTGCTTGATGTGTCTATCATGCCAATATTTTTCGCGTGCCTTATGTACTTACTGATGGAACCCTGCGACAAATCAGTCTTCCTCCAGTGCCATTAAATGTGATAGTCTTTCTTCTACTGCGCTAGAATATGTAAGTTTTGGCATCACAACAATGTGCAGGCTCGATACATTAAACTCCATAGGCATGACTTCTTTCTGAACATATACTAATCTAAATGGTTTATGGCATGTCAACTTCTTGCATGTAGTCCTATAATCCCATAGCACTGCAGGAATCCTTAGATCCCAGTCATCCCATCCTACATTACATATATTTGTTAATGCATTCTCTAGTATCTTATTGAGGGTTTCCACTGTCCCAGTTTCTTGAGGGTGATACGATGTTCTCTTTTGATGATGAATCTAGAACTCCTATGTCAATGCTGAAATTGTCTTGTTCAAAAAGTGAGTCCCATGATCGCTCATAAGTACTCTTGGACACCCAAACCTTGTAACTACATTTTCAAATAAGAACTGTGTATTTTTCTACACGCTGCAATCTGTAACTAGTTATGCTTCTTCTCATCTAGTCAAGTAGTATGTCACATTAATTATGTACCTAGATCATTATCTTCTTGTTGGTGGATTAATCGGTCCAACAAAATCTACTTCCCATTTTTCAAATTCCTGCAATGTGACTTGTGGATTCAAAGACATATCATCCCTTCTTGATGGCTTTCCTACTCTCTAAAAAACATCACAACTCTAACAATACTCAACGTCTTTATGGAGGGTGGGCCAAAAAGTTCCTACACGTAAGATCTTCTGAGTTGTCTCCTTTATTGTGTAATTTCCTCCTGCAATTCCTGCATGTGCCTCTGTTAGTATCATTGGTATTTCATGTTCCAATACATAGCGTCGCAGTATCCCATATGTGCCTAACTTACACTTATTTCCTGTTATTGACTAATAATCTACTGCTTTAACCATTAACTACTTTTTACGTGCTATTTTCATGTCATATGGAGCTATTCCTGTACTAAAAAATTGGACAATCTCTGCAAAATAGTCATCAACCATTTGAATTTCAAATAAGTTTTCATCTGGTAAACTATCATCTTGATTCCCTGCATCTTCCCCTATCGGGATGCATGATATATGATCTGGTCCTGCATTCAGTTTCCCTGGATTCACAATGAATTCAAAGTCATACTCCTGGAACAACAATAACCATATTCATATTCTCCCCCACAACACTGGCTTATTCATTAGGTATCTTAGTGCAGAGTGGTCTATATACATCTTAAGGTGGGACCCCAATGGGTAATGTCTCAACTTCTGATACACCATGGCTAAAACTATGCATTATGTCATCATGTAATTATTCTCAATAGTCAACATCTTACTACTAGCAAATGCAATCAGATGATCTAACACTCCCTCTCCTGATTGAGTTAACACTGCACCAAGAGCTATATACAATGCATCCACATGAACATGAAACTATTTATTTCAACCAGGGAACACCAGAATGAGAGCAGTAACTAAATTTTGATTCAATGTGTCTAGACCCTATTGAAATTCTTCATTCCATTGAAAAATAGCTTATTTCTTTAACAATTTTTCCATCAAAGTTGTAATCTGCGCATATCCTTTAATAAATTTCTTGTAATATCTTGCATGGCCCAATGTTGTTCTCAATTTTCTTACTTATGTAGCAGATGGAAAATAAAAAATCACCCCTATATTTATAGGATCAACCAAGAAACCGTGCTTGCATACCACATGGCCCAACAAAATCCCAAAAGGTGCGTAGAAAATACACTTCTTCAAATTTAATGATATCTGATATTGTCTACATCTATCGAGCATTAAACATAGAGTTTATATATGGTCTTTCAATAAGCTAAACATAGTCAAATCATCTAAGTGAACTTCAAGAAACTTGTGAATAAATTCCTTAAAGGTTGCAACAACTACTCTAGAAAACACAACAAGTGCATTCTTTAACCCAAACGACATCACTGTGTACTGGTAGCTTCCCCATTATGTCGCAAATTTCATCTTGTGTTTGTCTTCTAGCGCAATCTTGATCTGATGATACCCAAAAAATCCATCAGTGAATGAGTAAACCTCCTACATTCCCCAACATTTCATTTGTAAAGGGGGTCAAAAATGGGTCATGTAAACAAGCATCATTAAGTTTCCTTAGGTCTACACAAATTCTAATTCCCTTTGTTTTTTATCTTGAACTACCATTGGAATTATCCACTTTAACCCTGTGACGGGCTCAATGATACCAACTTCTAACATTCTATCATCTCTTCTTTCAATTTTTCCTTGTACTTTAGATTCAATCTATAAGGTATCTTCCTTATTGTCTTAGCATGTGGATTTAACAAGTTCTTCATCTCGCCTTATTCCCCAACAATCTCTTTCATCTCTAAAAAGATAGTCATAAACATATCTTGGTACTCGTGTAGTAAATATGCAATCTTTTCAACAGTCTTATCGTTCCAATAGTCTCCAGTATTCACAAACTTAGGGTTTTCTTTCTTGCCAATGTTCACTTTGTGCATTCTTAATAGCTTCACATATGCAGTGAATTCAAGCTCTGGACCTTATATTGTGTGCTCCCCTTCAGCTTCTGGTACTTTCACATTTCTGGTATCTTCTTCCTCTTGTTCTTCTCCAACAACATTGTAACATTCCAATATTTCATGAATTGTCGCAGAGGTTGCGTGCACACTACACACATGTACTATTTCTATCTAGTATTCTACTATAAAATATTACTTCTGATAACTTTCAGAGTTGCATCTACTAAAGATGAATAAAATTCAAAGCTAAATGTGATCTGGAAATTCTGAGTTAGGTCTTCCCAATTTGATTTCCCTCTGTGCACCTCCAGTTCTAGATACCAATTCTTGGGAATTCTCTCAAGTGTGTGTATAAAACTATGTGTCCATTCATTCTTAGGAACCTGACTTAAAGTTGTAATGAACTGTGCAATATGATCCATCAGACGACTTAACCCTATATAATTCTACACAATTTCTTCACCTTCTATCCCAAATATGATCTAAAACAACTTTCTACACTGCTACCAATCTCTTATTCTTTCCTTATGGGTTTCCCACCATCTCGTCGAGGTTTCTCTAAGTGCAACATCTAATTCCAACAATATTTGTTGTTCGGGTATCTGCAACTCATATTCTCTTACAAAAGAACTTACATCAGTTATTTCGTCAAACATTGGTGCATCGCATACCTCTTTTTCGGTCCGACTCAAAGAGTGGGTAATACGAGAACATCTTCTGGTCAATAATTCACGCATCATGTGTTGCCAATGTTCGAGTCCCTCTTCTGAATTTGTGCGCAAGAGATAATGCTTCTCTAACTAAGTGTGTCATCAACAGTAGGATTGACGTAGTCATCCATATGCGCGGTCATGTTATACACGTTATCGATTTATTTTCTTATTGGTTCCATATATATTCTTGATTTTGTAGGATCTAATGGTGCAGTGACCTTCAAGTCTCCCACTTCAAAAATCATTTCCCTCTTCTTCAAGTTAATAATCATCTGATTGTCAAAGGCCCAATCCATTCTAAGAAAATATCAATACAACTCATTGTTATCCATGATCTTAATGACCTCAAAGTCAGAAACATTGTGCACTCCATATATGTTGACATTTACTCCTAATAGTCTTCCAATCGACACTATCTTATGTTGGTTTTCCAATCTCAACTGAATGGGTGAAAAAATTAACTTAGGCTTCTCCATCATTTACCACATCTTATCTAGAAGAACATTTACATCAGATCCCAAGTCTAAAATGATGTTTTCCATGTCATAATCTCCTATCTGCGCATGCACTTTGAATTCCCTATGTGTCATTTTCTTGTGCAATAMTTGGTTTACTACTCTTTGTACTGCAGGTACTTCTTTGTCCTAGGTGCACTAATCGATCATCCTACGTAGTGTATTCAATGTTGTCTCATCCTTCATCAATTCTAAACAACTTTTCAGAAAATCTCTCAAAGTGTTTATCTTCTCGACTAATATTTTTGGARTAGTGGGGTCATAAATTGATGGCATATCATATACTGGTGACGCAATTGATGTTGATTCTCTCCAGTACAACCCTAGTATTTCCTTCCTAGCTTGTTGATATGTCTCTTTCACTTCCTGTGGATCAAATGCTAACATAGGCTCAATTTCTTTTCTTATCCATTGCTCGATACCCTTTCCATTTTTCGTCGCATTTGCTCATGTTCTAGCTCCTTCGCACATGAACAATACTAGTCTACGTTGATCATCGCATTGTTTTGCCGATATCATCTATAATTTTTGGTTCTGGTTCTAGTTTTGGTTCCCTCTTGCCTGCCATTTTTCTATAAATTGAGGACAATATTTTGTCCCATGGTCCAATGCTCTGCAATACGTACATGTCTAGTAAGGATTCAGGAAATATCTCGCTAAATGTCCCAATTGATTGCAATTATAACAAATGGTTGGTCCTCGTCCTCCTCTACCAAATCCTCCTCGTCCTCAACCTCTGTCGAATCCTCCTCGTCCACCCTGATTAAATCCTCTCAGAGTATTATACTGTGGAACCCCTCCTTTTGCGGCATTTTATTCTTGGATTTTGTATGCATACAAAGTGCATTCTCTCATTAAGTCAAATGTGTGACAATCCTTCTCATCATGTCCTACAAAATTGCAAAAATTACAGAACAAATTCCTAGGTGTACTCTGGTACTTATGCAATAATGGATAAGAAGTTGGAAGATGTCCCCATGTCTTTCATATTTCACAATATCCCACTCCTCTTTCCAATGGGTTTGATTCCCCTGTATTCATATACTGCACAAATGATGGGAATTCATCTTTATGATGGCCTTTTGTCTTACATGTAATATACCAAACTTGTTCATGCTTTTCCCTTCCTTTCGTCAATTCTGAAAATTGAATCGTCAGATCATCCAATTGTGATTGAACATGCACCATCCATGTTTCATCTCCTAAAAGATATGACTAAATTCATCGCAATTTCTAATGCTTCTTGTTGTGACGTAACTTTATGTTGTGTCAAAGTACAGTGAATGTGTGGCAACATACCTACAATAAAACATTCTTTATGTTGTTCATTGGGAGTTTGGAATGTTAATCTACCCATTACATATTTAAACCTATGATCGTAATCCTAAACTATCTTTGTCTTCACTTTCTTAATTTCTTTCATCTCTATGATGTACCGTGACTCAGATTTCGACTTCCAAAATTCCTTTAATAAGGCTTGTCCAATTTCTACCAATGTTCTTGATTGTCCTGCTGGTGTAGTATTCTGATACTTCATATACCATAATAGTGCATGACTTTTTAACGTCTTTGATAACTGTACAATCTTCATTTCCTCGTCCTAGACATTCTTTGTAGTCCATATCGTTTCACATACAAATAGATGTTGCTCTGGGTATTCCGACCCCACTCCCCAAAATTCAAGCACCCTCAATGTATTATCCACTCCTGCCATTTTATTCTACATAGTACTTACCCTCAGTGATGTTGACTAACTCTAGTTCATTGCGCTACTTCCACTATTATTACTATTTTTCTGACTTCCTCCACTAACTACAACTGTTCTTGAAAAATTTCCAATTTCTGCTTCAAATTTTGGTGACACACATGTGGTTGTGTGTTCGAAACAAATTATGATCTGAGATGGACTTCCTTCTTCTGCTAGACTGTACTGAGGATCCTTTTTTTCTTTTTTCTTTATATGGTGTGATCTGGAGCACTACATGGGGGTCTCTTTTCTCGAACGCACTGTGTTTCTCTTCTCTCTTAGCCACAATCTCCTTACCATACCTAAACCTCTTCCCACAGTGAAATACTCCAATCTCTCCATCTAACTCACTGTCTTCCTCTCTCGACATCCTCATTCCATCCTATCCTTATTCATCCTTCCCCTCATCTCTTTCCACTCTTAGATCATTCTTTGGTCATCCCCTAGTCCCCCTATGTGTGCGAAGGTGCCTAGCAATTTGAGAAAAAATATTTTGCAACTTTAATTCATTATTTTAATTTATTTTTTCTTTTTAGGGTTTCAAACTATCATTTACAATAATGTCAAGAAGGAGATGCAAGAAAAATGGTCATGTTAATCCTTCTTCCTCCATTTTTTTTTTGTTTTGTTTCTTTTTCTTTATTTGTGTTTTTTTTGTTTTGTTTCTTTTTCTTTATTTGTGTTTCATACATTTGTATTGTTTTAGTTTTCCAAACTTTACTTCTCTTAATGTGTCATTGTTTCTTCATGGTTAAGCAAATACATATGTTCTTTTTTATTTCCCAACAATGACTTATTTTAGTGTAAAGTTTTATTGGTTTACAATTCTTTCAAGGGTTGGCCATGGCTTAAGGGTGGTCATGGCCCCCTTAATATTGCAACAATTATGGTTTGGGAAAGGTCATGACTTCTCTTTGGGGTGGTCTATGCCTTTCCAAGGATTGGCTACACCTTCCCTTGGAGTTGGTGATGCCTTCCCTTTGTGTTGATTGTGCCTCACCTTTGGGGTCGAATTGTGGCCTTCCATGGTG
>JASDQU010011799.1:30541-42775 GCA_032191745.1 Picea mariana
ATAGCGAATCTGCAGGTTCGTAAATTCGTTCTGAAAATAGACAGTATAAGATATGAAATAAAAGGTAACAGGAAACACATACGCAAATAAAGAGACACAATACATCCGACTATCACAACTAGAATCTTTTCATCAAGTCACAGGACCTTTGCATTAAATTTCGGTCAAAAACTCAGATTACATACAATAGCAGTGGTTTACTCAATTTTCCAACCAACCCTGTTTACATGAAAATGATCCCCATATATAGAAAATAATGTCTCCCTTGGCTGCTAGGGTCAAACTATTCCCTCCTAGAATCATGGATCCATTTTTTTTGAAAGAGAACAATAACTTCAATGGATTCACTAAAAGTAGAAAACCCGACTTTTCCAAATCATAATCGTAACCTAAATATTCTTTACAGTCATTGATCACGATAAAAATTTGACCATATAGTTGTGATGATTCATCATGTGCATTTCTGGACACTCTTTCATCCCTGCACAACAAGTCTGCTACGCAACAGTAACCTACAACAAAAACGCAGTAGAATGCACAACAAACTGGTAAAATAGGTGTTAAAGATGACATCGTATATCACTGATAAAAAACTATTTTTAGAAACGGAGAGAGGTTTTTGTAGCTAATATCGTTATAAAGAAAAAAATCTCCTGTTTTCTTGAAATTCATCTCCATATGGCCGGAATACGTGTCGCAAAAACATGTCACGGACATGAAATCATGAAAATTGAAAAATAGGGCTCAAAGATTCCTTTGAATCTTCCAATCTGTGACACATTTTACAAAATGAGAGAGGTTTTTATTATTTGGTTTGTCCTAGACAAAAAATGCTCGGGGAGTTTAAAAATTCCTCTCTAGTTGGTCAGAAATTGATCTTGAAGTTGACCACTAAACCAGTAATTTGCGCAGTGCGACTTGTAGCCTGTGCATGGGAAAATCCACTGTGCGACATCATCTTATGCCCGACAGCCCATTACGCAACGAAATACACTGCGCGACAACGACAACATCCTCTGCGCAATGACATTCTCTACGTGACAACATCCTCTGTGCGACAACATCCTCTGCGCGATGTGTAATGAATTTTGCAGTGCGCAGTTGCAAATTGAAATGGGAATAAATCAATGATACGATTCCTTTTGAAACTGGGCCTTGGAGATGTTAGATGATGCCAGGCATAAAAACAACATGGGTGCTAATAGGCAGGACTTTACAAATTGTTGACAAACCTCTAACCTTAGCCATGAAAATCATGGTGCTAACAACTGGCACCCTCCAAGGGAGTTGAAACTATGATTATGAACCTACCTTAGGTACCACAAGCACTTCCCACTCATAGTCACTTGTGAGATTTGATAGGAAAGGACACTAAGGTTACAACTTCATAATTGGTGATTGGGAAGAAAATCCATTGGTCAGGACCACATGTGTGGGTAGGGAAACAAATCCCAAAATATCAAAGAGAATTAGTGTTTTCCACTTTGCTCCAAAACCTCGTACACATAGTAATCTAAAAAACACTAAAACAAGTGAATAAGGGATATCATCTCTACTTGTCTTAGTGTGACCTCATGGTTAACACTTGAGTGAGAGGTGATTTCCCTACAAGCGCTTCTTGCTAATCATGGATTTTTTCACTCACTATTCAATTCTAGTTTGATTTCATGGTCTTGATGAGTTCACTCTCCAATCTTACACCAAGGCCCTACTACTAGACTACTCTTGGTTTTTATAAGAAGAAAAATTCTAGTTCATTTTAAATTAAGTGTTCATTTTTATGATGTTGATTATTTGGGGGAGTGATTGTGCAACTTATGGTGTTTTCAAACTCTTGCAAAAGAAAACTTAATAACACTAAAAAAATTCATTTCTTTACTCTAATTCTTCAACGTACTTGGTTCTTAATATAAATCTTGACATCTTTGATAAAATCACATTGCAAATGAAAACGTGACAATTTTTTTCTTTTTCGATATTATGATAATGCAAAACCCTAATTACCAAGCAATTCAAAGAAAAATGCAACTAATCAAGCATTGCTTCAAACATGCAAAAAGGAAAATGAAAAATAAATGAAATTAATGTTTTTGTTTTAATCTTTTTAGAATGACCTAAATGCATGAAAAAAAATACCAATTTACAGGAAAATCTTACTACAAGTAGACCCCAACCCTCAGAGTAACAGAAGTAGTGAAAAAATGAAGGGAAGAAGGGTAAAAAAAGGTGAAATTTCAAGACTCAGGACATGTATGCACTTTATGGTCTAGCAACAATGTATGTACACTCTTTTAGTGAAGGAAACAAGTATATGTATGTTTTTTTCCCAAGAGAAAGTTGCATATAGATTCAGTTATGAGCAAAAAACTCCCCAAAAACCCTCAAATAGCCCTTGAAAATTAGTTTATTGTACTAGAATTGAAGGTAATCAAAGTGAAAACTTAATAGAGAACCCTAAAAAAAAATAGAAAATAAAGAAAGGAAACCCTATCGAGAAGAACTCAAGGATTTCTCCCTAGTGGAGTCGTTAGTTTAGTTGTGGATAAAACTAATCCTATATCTAGGGTGGACTATTAACAAATTGAATTGGAAAGAAATGCAATTCAATTCTTAAGGTATGTCTACAGTTACTTAATGTAACTACCAATTAGTTATAGAGAGGACCTACCTGGTCTTGATGCTCAGTTGGAGATGAACCCCTTGAGTTGACCTCACACCAATTGTCCTTTCTCATATCCATGATTTTAGACCTGCACACAAGGAAACAAGTACCTTTCTCAAATTGATTGGCATAAACAATAGAGAAGGGTAAAATATCTACCTTAATTAACTACCAGGAAAGTTAGAACCTTAACCAAACATTGAAAGAGATCAATCATTGACATTAAAAAAAAAATTGGGGGAGGGAAAGAAGATAGATCTCCATCATAATTATACTAAAATAATTGATGGGCATATGAAACAACATCCCTTTCACACCTTTACCTTGCCATTTTGTGCCACTTTTTCCCATCCTTCTAGCCTCATTTTGAGTAAAATGGTATATCTTGCCTCAAGTACATGTCTTCATAACTTAAGTCATTCTAAGTGTTTTTCTAGTGTAATTAAGGGAAAGATGAACTTTTATTCTCACTAATGAAAGAGTTCTAAGATATTGTTCCAGAAAAATATCACAGGTACTGCAGAAGAGTTGCTGAAACACCAGGACATTTCTACAACACCCCTTCAAGTCATTGTTGTGACACCATCAACTAGATTGGGTTATTGCTGCAACATGTTGTCAAGTTGCCGCAACACATTTTCTAGTGCCGCAACACAATTTTACAAGACACAATGGAGATGAGGTAGAGATATGCCTTAAATTATCACAATTTGACAGTGGCATTGAAATGGGTAAGCATATACATTCACTGTATGAAGACATGTGGAAATAAATGGGTAGGGTTGATATTTCATTACCCTTTGATTTGGATACCTTCACCTGAATACCAACAAGATTACGACTTGTGTGAAAAGAAGGAAGAAGGTTGTTGGAAAATAATTGCAGAGAAGGGAGGGTACTATTTAGCATTTGACAAAGGACATTCAGACTTCATCCTCAACAATATTCATTAGAGTTCATCCCATGTAGATCCAGGCTGATCAACCTATTTGCACGAGGACATGAAACACTTTTTTTGGGGGGGATATGCCGGGCATTTGAAACACCATCCTTTTCACACCTTTACCTTGACATTTTGTGCCACTTTTTCCGATCCTTCTAGCCTAATTTTGAGTATAATGGTATATATTGCATCAGATATGTGTCTTCACTACTTATGTCATTCTAAGTGGTTTTCTAGTGTAATTAAGGGAAAGTTGACTTTTATGCTCACTAATGAAAGAGTTAAAATATATTGTTCTAGGAAAATATCACAGCTACTGTAGAATAATTGTTGCAACACTAGGACGTTGTTGTAACACCCCTTAGGTCATTGTTGTGACACCATCAACCTTATTGAGATGTTGCTGCAACATATTGTCCAGTTGTCGCAACACATTTTCTATTGCTGAAACATGGTTTTCAGTTGCTACAACATAGTTTTTAGTGGTTGCAACACATGCAAGAAAATTTTTGCAACATAGGTTAGCGTCGGTGCTGCATGTAATATTCCAGATATAAATTAGTATGCAGAACATAAATATTTAGCTAGAAATGGTAGAGAAACAATGATATAACTAGAGAAATACCAGAATAATACCAGAATAACACCAGAAATAAAACTTTGATTACTGATAGCAATATTCACTTGCCTCTTCGAGGGGGAAACCTCCAGTAGAGCAGAGCTCTATTACAATAATATCCAAGACAATATTTATCATACCATCTACTTCTATTTATACTAAATCTATCTATTCAAAAGAACTATTTAGAGGAAGATCCTTCTAGAAGAGGAAGCTTCTATTAGGTCTTCTTACATTTGACTTATTCTTCCTTATTGCTAGGCCTTATTAATATTGGCCTTTATTACATGGAATTATATTATTCTACCTACGTGAGGGGTTAGGGAGGTTAGGTCCCTAACATGCCTTCCCCCTTGAAGAAAAACCTTGTCCTCAAGGCTTCAGATGGGGGAATTGTTGTAGAATGGTGGTCGACTCCTAGGTGGTATCTTCTTGAGGGGTATCTTTCCATTGGACTAACACTTCTTGGATGTTGCACTGACGGAGACAATGCTCTCGATGAGCCAAGAATGCTTGTGGCTCCAACCATATGGAACCTTCTTCATCCAACTCAGGGAGACTAGTTTGAGTTTGGCACTTAGTTCCAATCACCTTCTTTAAGCAAGAAACAAGAAAAACAGGATGGAGCTTTGACTGACTGGGTAGAGCTAACTGATAGTCCACCCATCCCACAAGCTTGAGCACTGTAAAAGGACCATAAAATTTGGATGCAAGTTTCTGACAATGTTGAGCTTTGAGTGAAGTCTTCTTATAAGGTTATAGTCGAAGAAATACCTGGTCCCCTTCAACAAAATGGCATTAAGAATGACCTTGATATGCTTGTTGCTTCATGCGATTATGAGCCATGACCAAATTGGATTTGAGGGCACGAAGAATAGCCTCGTGGATTGTAAGATTTGTGTCAACCTCCTGAACCTTCGAGACCCCTGACATATAGGAGAGAACTGATGGAGGCTTTTGGCCATAGTCTGCTTCAAAAGGAGTCATGTGAGTAACTACATGGTAAGAGTTGTTGTACCATCATTCAGCTAGGGGTAACCATTGATCCCACCTATTTTTCTGCTCATATGCAAAACACCTCAAATATATTTCCAAACACTTGTTGACAACTTCAGTCTAGCCATTCGTTTGGGGGTGATAGGTAGTGTTGAGATGCAACTGGGTGCCCTGTAGCTTGAACAATTCTTACCAAAAATTGCTAGTTAAAGTGGGGTCTCTGTTAAAGACAATAGAATTAGGAATGCCATGAAGCTTGAAGATATTATCCATGAATATTTGAGCCACTGTGGCGACTTTGAATCGGTGTTGAAGAGCACAAAAATGAGCATATTTGGAGAGACGATCGACGACCACCATGATGATTGACTTATTGCCTAATTTAGGTAAGCCTACAATGAATTCCATAGAAATATCTCGCCAAATAGCAGGGGGAATTGGGAGTGGTTAGAGTGTTCCTGGAGCTTTGACAATTTCTCCCTTGTTGCATTGACATACCTCACATTCAACCACAAAGGTGCGGACGTCCTGTTTCATACCCTCCTAGAAAAAAGAAATTTTGACCCTTTCATAGGTTTTGGTAAATCCTGAATGCCCGAATGTGGGTGAGGCATGAAGTTCATAAAGAACTATGGATTTAAGTTGGGATTTCTTGCATAAACACAAACGACCTTTGTAGTGAAGCTCTTCATTATTCCAAGAGTACCCTGGAGAGATTGAAGAATTGTGTTGCAATTGGTGGAGCAGGATATAAATTTTGGGGTCTTGCAACCATTCCTGACGAACAACTTGGAGCCAATCTGGTACAATGAAGGAGAGGGAGAAAAGGGACCCATCTTCTTCATATTTCCATGAAAGAGCATCAACCATTACATTTTCCTTGCTCTTCTTGTAAATGATCTCATAATCACATCCAAAGAGCTTGGTCACCCATTTTTTCTATGCCAGGGATGAAATTCGTTGTTCCAGGAAATACTTGAGACTCTTATAATCAGTTTTGATTTGGAATTGTTGACCCAATAAATAAGGACTCTAGAGATCTACATCATGCAAAATAGATAACATTTCCTTTTCATAAATGTTTTGGCCCAAAGGTCGCTCTGAAATTTGTTTTCTAGTGAAGGCCAAGGGCCTACCATATTGCATGAGGACTGCTCCAATTCCTTTCCCAGAAGCATCACATTACAATACAAATGTCTTTGTGAAGGCTGGGAGTGCTAGGACAGGGGTCAAGCACATAGCATCTATTAAGGCTCGGAAGGCATGATCCGTAGATGAAGTCCAAGTGAAAGTATTCTTTTTAAGGAGGGAAGTGAGAGGAGATGTAATATTTCCATAATTTCAAACAAACTTCATATAATATCCCATTAAACCTAGAAAACCACGCAATATCTTAAGAGTTTTAGGGCGAGGCCAATCTTGCATAGATTCAATTTTCTTAGGATCCACTCAGACACCTTCCTTTCCAAAATATGACCCATGTATTCCATTTCTGAGGAACCAAAGGAACATTTAGATTGTTTGAGGAAATGTTGGTGCTTAGAGAGTAGATGGAGAATTTGATTCACATGAGAGAGATGGTATGACCAAGTTTACTATAGATGAGAATATCATCGAAGAAAACTAAGAAAAAATGTTGGAGAAAAGGACAAAAGACATGATTCATAAGACTTTGGAAAGTGGAAGGAGAATTACACAATCCAAAGGGCATTACCAAGAATTCATAAGGACCCTCATGAGTGAAAAATGCAGTCTTGGGGATGTCTTCTTCTTTCATATGGATCTAGTGGTAGCCAGAACGTAGATCTAATTTGGTGAAGTACTGAGAACCACTCAATTAATCCAAGAGGTCATCGATGACCTTTGATTGTGAGTTTGTTGAGGGCATGGAAATTAGGACACATGCGCCGATTACCTTATCTCTTGAGTATCATGACCACAAGGGAAGAATAGGGGCTAGTACTGGGAAAAATAACATCGACTTCTAGTAATTCATAATTTTTTTTCTCAATTTCATTATTTTGGGCAAAGGAATGACGATAATGCCAAACATTGGGGGGAAGACTACCCATGATGAGACAGATGGAATGATCATGGACACCATGGGAACGGGGAATTTCTTTGGGGGTGGTAAAAACAACTTGGTGACGAGAGAGGATATATTGGAGGCCGGGATGCAAAAAAGGTGTCCCAACAACATGAATGGAGTGGGGTTGGGATACAATTCCCGAATGAACTTTTTTGAGGATATTTTCCATGTGATGGGAAATGATGATCTCAGGGGAGCCTGCAGTGATGCCTTGGATCTTATACCATTGTCCCTCCTATTGGAATTTCATGGTTAAGTCCTTAAAATCCATGAGAATAGGGCCTAGAGTGCGTAACTATTTGACACCAAGAACAATGTCACAATCACCCATGTATATAGAAAACATATGGTATTTTAGGTGATACTGACCATTTTGGAGTCGAACATTTTCACATCGTCCCCCACATTTCATGGAACCACCATTAAAAATCATGATTTGAAAATTATTGACGACACAGATGTAACAATTGACTTCTTGGGCAATGCAACGATGAATAAAGTTATGGGTGCTAGCACTGTCCACAAGGATGTTGACTTTCCTATAATAAATTTGATAGTTTGGGGAGCAGTGAAGATAGTGAGGGCATTAAGTGAAATCACCATGTCAACTTCGGGTGGGTCATAGGGTGGGATGAGGTCAGATAGCAGGGGTAGTTCCTCCACAGGTGAAACAACTACATCTTCTTTAGATAGATACTCAGTCACAACCATAAAAATATTTTGTTCCTTACACTTTTTACTTGGAAAATATTTGTTGTCATAATTATAAAAAAGACCCTTGAGTTGATGTTCATCCATTTCAAACCTGGTTAATTTCTAGATCTTGAGGGGAATTGCAAGAGGAGACAAATTGGTGGGTTTAGGGAGAGGAGGAAAGGAGGGTTTGTGGGTCTAGAAGGAGACAATATGTTGGGATTCCTTGGCTCGTTGAGTAGCTTCCAACAAAGTATGGGGGTGTGCCATGAGAACATGGGCACAAATTTCATCTTTGAAGCCACTGATAAAGAATTCCATAAAGAAATCATATGACATGCCCTTCATTCTGAAATTCAAGTGCTCAAATATGGCAATAAAGTCTTCCACTATCTCAAACTGCTTTAACTTGGTCAATTGGCCTAAATGGTGGGTGGCAGAGTCAAAGCGTTCATAAAGTTCAGCCACAAACTATGTCCAAGAAACATACCCTTGGCGTGCCTTTTTTCTCCATTGCCACCATTGCCACCATTGCCATAGTTTCGGATCCAAATATAGGACACCATAACAAAGATTGGATAAATCATTAGTAATTCCATGCAAAGAGAAATAATGTTCCATTTGGGTGACCCATCCTGTAGGATATGAGCCATAAATTTTTTTCACCTAAATTCTAGGAGGGCGGAGGTCTCAGGAAAAGTGGGTAGTATGAGGGACTTGGTAATGGGAAGAGTCATGGTCATCCTGATAAGATGGTTGTTCAGAAGAGGAAGGTATTTGGGAATGACCTAGGAAGTGTTCTTTGAGGTATTTGATGTAGGAACATTATTCGTGGAGGTCTTTGATGTGGGAACATTGGTCCTTGACGATCTCAATAGTTGAATTGATGGAGCTAATGTTGGCAGTGAGATGCTTGATGTCGTCCTTGTGCTGATGGTTGTTAGCAATCAAGGCATTGATTTCTTGGGATCATGTGGTATTCATTTGGACAAAGGAGTAATAAAATGGTATAGGGGAAACAAAAGGGGTATGGAGGGGTGGGTGGGACCATGGAGAAAAAAGGGTGTCAAATGATAGGTACCACTGCGATGATGGTGAAAAGGGGGATCCAAAGGGATATGATCCAAATAAGGGTTTCAGAGACGGGTTGGGTCCACAAAAGGAATTATGTTAAAAATGAGAGGTATCACTGGAATTGGGATGAAGAGAGGAACCCAGTGGGATAAGTCCCAAATAAGTGTGTCGGAGGGACCACTATACTCATTTTTTTTTTCAATTTTATTTTTAAACTCTTGCGGAGTTATACTCCGGCTTGAATAATATTGTAGTGAAAAAATGCCCAAATGCTTAATAGGAAGAAATGTTTAGTAATTTCGCAACCAGAATGAAGAAGGCACAATTGCGTGGGAATAGATCTTGTCTGGTCTATTTTGTGTTTCCATCCCCAGTGGTAGGATATTCATGGTTTCTACAGACAAGGGTTTTCCCTGTGCTATATCTCTCTGATATACGTGAGCGGTCCAACAATAGTACTCAACCCAATATCTCAGGTAATCAACTAAGGAGGCTAGACCATACCCTTAGCCATACTAACTGAATACCTAGGTACTAGAGAGTATCTTCCCGAGTGCTATTCTCAGTGGAACTATAATAGTCAGGAAACTGATCGGTTTATCTATGGAGGGATTCAAGAAATCTAGGTCGATCCATATACAGGTGTTGTCTGATGTGCTACTAATCGAGGGGGTACCAACAGGGGTTACAAGGGTGGCCAACAAATGTGAACTTGAGTACCACTTGTATTTCCTGTGTGTATGACTCCTTGACCACGGGTTTATGCGTGTAATGATAGATCTATGTAGCTTTAAGACGTCGGAATATGTCTCTACCTTGAAAAATTTTAACCCACAATTTTTTGTCGAGGAAGGTGCTCTGATACCACTTGTAATATGCCATATATAAAATAGTATGCTGAACATAAATATTTATCTTGAAATGGTAGAGAAGCAATGATATAACCAGAACAATACTTGAATAATACCAGAATAACACCAGAAAGATAACTTTGATTACTGATAGTAATGTTCACTTGCCTCTTCGAGGGGGCAACCTCTAGCAAAGCAAATCTCTATTACAATAATATCCAAGAAAATATTTCTCATACCCTCTACTTCTATTTATACTAAATCTATCTATCCAAAAGAACCATCTAGAGGAAGATCCTTCTAGAAGTGGAAGCTTCTATTAGGTCTTCTTACATTTGAATTATTCTTCCTTATTGCCATGGCTTATTAATATTGGCCTTTATTACATGGAATTATATTATTCTACCTACGTTAGGGGTTAGGGAGGTTAGGTCCCTAACAATGCAACACCTGCTACCACCACTGTTGGAGCTCTACCACCACGAGCAAGTACAACCCCTTGTCTTGAAAGTTGTGATAGCTATGATGAGGTGGTTTCCTCATTCAATGGTAAGTGTATCATCCAAGAAAGTACAAATGGACAATTGGGCTGCTATTTTGAATAGTTGGTGATAGATAGGTTTTGAAAAAGGAAAAACACATAGTCAAATGCCATGGATCCAAGACTACTAAAGCAACAACTTCAACAGATCATTTCCAGTTAATGAATATGTTGGGTCATGTGAATAACCACTTCACCTATCTTGGTCAGACTATTGAAATGAGATTGAGAATAGGGTGAGGATCGTAGATCCTCATGGATGTCTTCAACTCTTTCTTGATAAGAAAAGAGTGGTGTGAATTGTATAAGAACTTGGCTCAATTTGAGTAAAGGGGGATTAATGATTTTAATATGAATTCCTCTTCTTTGATAATAAAATCAATGTTTTGGATCTTTTGAAATTATTTCATGTTAATGAATATCTAAAGTTCAATGTGTAATTGAAGAACTCCACCAGTGCCTCGTCTAGGGTGGTAGGGCCCCGTCCTTATTCAAGTAGTTTTGTAATATTTATTGTAGTATAGATTCAATCTATGTTGTGATTGATTCTCATATTGCTCATGTATTTGGTTATGGTTTCCATCTTGCTGCAACACTAAGAATACTCTATTTCAGTTAGATTCTATTATTTTTATCTGATTCATTTCATGATTTAATCTTGTGTATTTCTAGCACTCAATAGAATTTCATGATACTTTATGCAGTTCTCTTTTAATATTAATTGCAAGGATTAAAGGAGGAGAGTATTTCTTGGCATAGTCACCATTTAGAATCATTAATTGATCGAGTGTGTTTTCTGCAATTAGATTAGATTCTTTCTATTTCAATTACATTTAGATCAGAGTCACAACACCAAGTGCTTCCAAGACGGCTAAATTAGATTATCTATTATTTTAATTACATTCAATTGGGGGTCACAACACTAATTGCTTCCAGGCTAAGCTTTGATAATGTAGACTGTTAAATCTTTTTCTAGTTTGTTGTCCTTAGAATTAGTGACTTTGTCGAAAGATATCTTGAACCCTTCATCTGATCATTTGATATTTCTACAAATTCATAGCTAAAACAATGTTTGAATTGTTTTCCATAGCATATACAGTGCATGAAAACTCTCAAGTTCCATACGAATCATGGATTGATAATTAAATGCACAATATTTCTAATTGTCTTTTTGAGAAATTAGAAAGGTAATTAAAAATCCCATCAACAATGGTACACATATTTGTATCTGATATGCTATCGATTCCTTCCCTAATCATTGTCTAGATTCCTCTGTCCTTGGGCTAATGAGGATTGCTTCAAGACCAAAAAAATATTATCCATGCAAGAATGAGGAAAATTTGGAGGTTTTAGGCCTCAAATGATGACAGGGAGAAAATAATAAATGAACAAGGGATCCTTGAGGGTTGACAGTCATAAAAACCTTAGGGAGAGGACAACCTCTGATTGTTCTGGTAGGAGAGATAACTCTATTATTGCATCATTTCTTGTACCCATTCCTTCCATTATGCCTCATTTTCTACTAATTCAAGTTGGTTGAGACATTTTGGAATGGGTTTTAGGGAATTATAGAGGGAGTTTCCCGTAAACCCCACTCATGAGTGCATAATTTTTATGAATTTTATTTTTTTAGTTACTTTTTGAGGCATGTGCATCTTTTTTGAGGAAGAAGTGTGTGTGTGTGATCCCTTTTTTAGTAGGAATTATATTTGGATTGCTAAGGAGGAAGTCTAGATAGTCTATAGAGTGATCAATGTCATCATAAG
>JASDQU010011799.1:50287-72348 GCA_032191745.1 Picea mariana
CTCCTTCCAGTTGCAGCTGGAAAACAAAGGAAGTTGGTGCTTCCAATGAATGTAATTCTTCAAGACATATAAGAAAAATCATTTCGTGGTTTTCTCCCGATTTGGGTTTCCACGTAAAACACTGGTGTACTGTGTATGTGTATGATTGTTCATTTGTTCATTGCTTATTTACTCTACAGTTATTGGATAATAATGCTTCATTGATATAACACTTGGATTATATGGGTAAAAGGGATTAAATTGCTCTATTACTGAGTCACCCCCCCTCTCAATAATCCAACAAAACCCCACTCATGAGTGCATAATTTTTATGAATTTTATTTTTTTAGTCACTTTTTGAGGCATGTGCATCTTTTTTGAGGCAGAAGTGTGTGTGTGTGTGATCCCTTTTTTAGTAGGAATTATATTTGGATTGCTAAGGAGGAAGTATAGATAGTCTATAGAGTGATCAATGTCATCATAAGAGGTGTAGAAAGGATATGGTGGCCAAATCAAGGTGGTTAGAATATTGAGAGGGGGGGTGAATTAGTATTAGCAATTATACCACTTTTAACCACACTATAAACTTCAATGTTATCAGTAGTATATCATCAATGTATCATCTATGATTGCATTCAATATATCACAAGCATATAAACATAAGAAGTATCACATTAACAACATCACATCAAATACACAGTTCACCAGGATTTACGTGGAAACCCAAATGGGGGAAAACCACATAATGCTTTCTTATATATATCAAAGAATACATTCATTGGAAGCACCAAATTCCCAATTCTCTAGCTGCAACTAGAAGGAGGCTCCAACCTGAAGGAATCTACAACTCCCTGAATTCTCTGGCTCCAACCAGATGGAGGCTACAACCCCTAATTCTCAAGTTCCAAATTGAAGGAAGCTCCAACTCCCTGTGTTCTCTGACACAAATCAGAAGGAGGCTACAACCCCCTTTCCTTACCCCGTCCTTCCACCTTGAAATATAAATGTAGACCAGTTGTCACTACCACAATCACTGCTACTGTCACTTCCACTCTCACTATCACTGCCACTATCATTGCAACTATCAATGTCACATGAACCTGTTATCTGCCAACCTATCACTATTTCCATCCTGTCACTATCAATGTGTCACTGTATCCAACCTATCACATCAACATGTCGCTGTCAACTTGCCACTGTATCCAACCTATCACATCAACCTGTCACTATTAACCTATCACATCAACTTGTCAATGATCAACCTATCTTGCTTGTCATTATCATCGATACTCAACAATATCCTCTCATATGTATCATACACTGGGGACACCTCTCAACTAGATGTCCAACATCACCAACACATGCCTATACCAATAATGTACCAAGATCACCAATATACCATCATAAGATATGTGCCAAATCCATGTACCAAACCATAAACCTGTACCATACCAAAAATCAACCTGTACCATACCAAACATCAACCGCGTACCACAACAAGTGCATCAACCATGCACCAACACCTATACAACATCAAGCACATCAACCATGCACCGACACCTGTACAATGTACCTCGACCATCAACACCTGTACCATACCATGTGCCAACCATGCACATCAATCAACACCTATACCATACCATGTACTAACAATGTATATCAATCATATACCATATCACTCAATCATCCCATACACCATATACCATAGGATATACCAAGCAAGTACTATCAATGGTGTACCTCAATCAAGTAGCAACATCACTAAGAGATATATCTCATACATGTGTTGCCATATACCAAGTGTATTCCTCAACAATGTATCAATATCAATGACAACTATACACCATGTGCCAATGATTCAAGAGTATAACATGAATAAGCCTCAAGCATATAGCATCATCACCATGTAACCAAACCAAATACCAAGATACCAATACAACCAAGATGTACTACTAATCAATGTACCATACCAATATCACCAAGATGTACCATGCATCAACAAGACAAGCTTCTCAATCATGTACCATACCATCACCAAGCATAAGATATAATCGCATAAGAATACCTCTAACCTGTAGATGACCTACTGTACTGTAGAACTGACTTGTAACTCTGTCACATGCTTCAACAACTTGGTACGAACATTTGTACTAGATTTGTCTTACCCTCGTTGGACTAAGACTCCCTGTCACGTGAGGCCTCATGTGACATCCCTTAGGAAACCTGTAGGGGTGCCTCGCATGACACTCTAAAGCTAACCCGTGAGGGCCTGCCAAATTAGGGTTACAAAAAAACCCTTGCACTCTACAACTCCGAAACTTTCACTCTTTCCTCGCACTTTCTTCGTTGCTTCAGAATTACCATCAGATTCTCCAATAGACCATAAAATTCACAAGATAGATATTCAATGTAAGCATATGTGTATTTATGAGAGACTCCTTGAGGTGTATTTATACTTATTCTAGGTAACCTATTTCCTTATTCTTAGGGATTCTTGAATTTCTTGTTACAACCATTTTACCCATTCATTAATTTACTTGTAATTGCTTAGGGGTTTTTTTCCTATTCTTTGTGGCTTCCAACTTCACAAGGCCATATCTCCATAACCATGAGGAACCATGTGGCATACCACCTATCACCGAAAACGAATCAACAAGGACTATCCATCTACGAGTGCCTTACATGCATTTACACTATCCTTCATGTCCATATTCCTCAACCAACTTTGGGTCTCATAACCACACCTCCGGGGATTCATGTATAATTCATCAAATGCACCCATCACATCTGTTGACATCAACCACTCCATTAATAACACATAACTAACCATCAATCTAAAGCATATCTCTAGGGCTTTTGAACTTCTTCAAGGGTTGACATCAATCTCCAAGGGTTGAAATCAATGACAACCAACTGTCCAAACCAATTGTCTAACAAAGGCATCCAAGACATGGAGCTGTCAAAATATTCTATAACAATTATTTATTTTTGTAAGTCTACATGCTCTAGTAGTTGATTAAATCCTTTTCTTTTCTTGAACAACTTCACCCCCATTTCATCTTGAAAGCTAACAACTACTTGGAATACCCCACATTTATGTCCTTCCATCTACTGTTACTATTCTTGTAGGGTTTCCATCTCTATTATTCTTGCCTTAGTTTTGAATTTTCCTTCCTCAAAATCCTCTTCCTTATAATCCTCAGGCTCAAATTATGCCAACCTCGTACTTAACTTTTGCAACTTATGAAGTACCCTTTCCAGCTTTATTCATGTATTTTTCATTTTTACTGCTATATCCTATTGGTTGTGCTCATTCTCCTAGAGTTCCTACATGACATTGTTAAGTTACTTGACTTGTGTTACCCATTTGTGATGCATTCTCATTGGTACTTCTTTTTCCATTTATTTTGTTCCTTCTGATTGAATTTTTTCTACTACAACTTTGAGTGTTAATAGGATTGCCTCATCCTCTACACTACCTCTCAGACTTCTACAATGAGAAAAATGTAGCCAAATATTTTTTTCTAGTATTGTCAACCTCTCTTGTAAAGCCCATATTTCCTTATCTTTGGAATTTGTTTCCTTTTTCACGTCCTTATAGTTTTTGGTCATCATATTATGCCCTAACTTCCCAAACTATAAATTTTCCTCCCTTGAGGTATGTGCTTGTACCTCATGCATTGTGTAATATAATGATTGCATCAATATTCTAAGTTTATCTGAGACCTTTGGGACCGTTATTGTTGTCTTCATAATTCCTAATACCTTTTCATAGAAGAGTTGCATGTGTACTCTATTTTCTAGCTCTTTTTCCTTTCTTTAAGTGGTGAGTGTAGTTTGCAAATTGACTTCTTGTTTGTTGGCCTGTTGTTTCATCTTCTATATATATTTTCTTCTTTTCCCTAGGAAATTCCATTAGTTTGGGTTTGACTCTAAAGTTGGTGTTATTTGTTATAGAGATTGTATTATTTCATCTAATTCTTTCCCCAAGTTTTGGCTATTTTCATGAATGCTTACTAGCTCATGTCCTTCTTTGTCATATTCTCCCTTGTCCTTTTATAGAACGTTTCTTTCTTCCTCTACTTCTTTGGCTCAATCCTATTATTGATTACTCCTTTCCTTTCCTTTTTTCTTCTCTTCCTATATTTTCCTATATTATTTCTTTCTACTTCTTCTCTCTTCTCTTCCTAACCTATATGCTAGTTTCAAGTCTATTACCTATTTGTGCAAATCAAATTGGACCAACGTGACATGAAAATTCCACTATATAAATGTCTCCGAAGTCTTGTATACATGATGAAAAATACTAGTACAAAAGTTAATAAATCCAATATAAACCTTTGATAACAATTCATACTTTGGAATACAAAACTTGAAAGTACAATTTGGTACAAATCACCATGCAATCTTGTGGCCTAGACATAGTACTTCTTCAGGTAGAGCCTATTTATAGGTTCAAGCCGAGGATTTCTTTGGCATTCAACGTCTAAAGCCTCTAGTTCGAGAAGAAGTACGATTCAATGATGCATATCTTACCATGGTACATCAACCATACTAATGGATTCAAGGACAACCTCATCTAAAGGAAATTTAACATCCAAGAAATCATGTGAATTGGGAGGATTGATAGCCCAAATGGGTGAAGTGAATCGATCATATTCCATGTAATGATCGAGATTCTAATTAGAGATGGAATAGTATATCGACAAAGACTTACACATACCAGGGCTTGAGGACCTATTAATAGTGAGATGAAACTCAAGAGGAAAAACATAGTATCGTAGGCCAATAGGGGGAAGCAAGGGCTCCCTTTCCCTCATTGGATAAATATCTTGATTGGTTTTTAGGCTAATGTACTAAGAAGGAAAACATGATTGTAAAGTCTCTTTCTTACAAGAAATTAAACATTGAGGATAAGAGGCCACATAATTCACCTATGGTGGGGTAGGATCCACCCAATTACTAGGAAAAAAAGGGGTAGCAAGGTCTAAAGTCAAATGAATATGGTGATTATCTTATGGAAGGTGATCGATAGTGACAATGCTTCCATTGTGAGGAAAATGAAACACATGAAAGATCATAGACACAATGGAATTCACAACATATACACAATCATGACCAAGGAGCATATTGAAGTCTAAATTCCCAAAGATCCACTAGGTATTCTATAAAAAACCACTAGCTGACTAGTAGTTGACACAAGCTTGGGAGAACCCATAGCTTGCTAAGATGAGGAGGATAAAATGATTGAGGAGGTTCTTTCATCTACTATACAAAGATAAATGTTATATGAATAAAATTCAACCCTTATTTGGAAAGGTGCAGAAGAAAGAAGGTGAGGTTCAACAAGATTATTACAATCAAAGGGAACCATCCTATAACTTGGAGGGAGCATTCTTGAAGTGAGTGAAATTCCCCCTTATCTAAAAGGTTCTGGACTAGTAGTTAAGAAAAAGTGGTCAATAGACACATCACCCTCCAAAAGAGGAGTGGGTTTACTGAACATTGCATCAACTCAACCATTGTGGACACATCACTCTTTAAAAAAAGAGTGGGATCAACCAAATATTACATTGGCTTGACAAATTCATCAACCAATGTTTGAATAGGTTGTTGGGAAATTGAAGGTAGTTCAGGTGCATAAGGCCCCTGAGACAAGAACCACAATATTTGGACCTTTGGAATAGAAGGGCATATATGAGTAAGGTGATCTCCCTTGAAAATTTTATAAGGGAACTTCAGATTGCATCCTATTCGTCTATGTTTCTCAGTAATATCAATGCCACCAACATGAATCAGATTGGGTAGTGGCTTGCCCCTAGCATGATTCATAGTGGCTAGTTGTTTGTTTCCATAATGATTTGCAGTGACTGGTTTCCAATATCCAGTATGAGCTGTAGTGACTTGATTCTTTCTCTCAATGTGACTTGTAGTGGCTACTTGCTCTCCCCCAACATGACTCAAAGTGGTTGGTTTTCTATCTCTAGTATGACTTGCAATGACTTGATTCTTTCTCTTAGCATGACCTACAATGGCTAGTTTCTTGTCTCCGACATGACTTATAATGTTTGGCGACTTTTCCTTTTGTCTTTGCTTCTTCTTATTATTATTCCTTTTTCTATTCCTTATAGACTTCTAGTTACTAGGAAATATACTTCCACCAAATGATGCAGAAGGAAGAGGAATAAATTTTACTCATGAAGAAGGTAAAGGTTTAATATCAATTTGATGTGCTTGACATAAGGTGCTTATTTGAGAATTTTCATGAGGATTTGGAACATTGAGAGTGGACAACAACCAAACAGGTAGGCATACATTCAATACATGAATATTTAAGATGGCCATCAAGGGGGCACCAACATTTCCATAGAAAGGAAAGGAACAATAATCTAATACTCACAAAAGAATCACGTGGCACATAACCACTACTAGACACAAAAATAGTGTTTGCTTGGAATGTAGGGTTTTTGGGGAAGCTTGGGACCTTCACAAATGGAGGAAGTCATAAAATCATTATATTTTCCATTCCCATGAAGGGATTGCTTCCCATCAACAATCCAGAAGTCGAAAAATCTCTACTTCCCATAGAAGGAGTAGATGTAGGGATATGCCCCCCTCTTGATGGAAAGGTAGGGAAATGAGTATATGAACTACCTATATACATGTTAAAGCTATGGAATATAGGTAGTGTATTGGCCATGACATGTAGCATCCCAATTGACATAATCTTGAAAGAAAGGGCACTACAACCATATGAAACAGAGGGTTGTGTTTCCATACCACTATTAGGATCTATTATAGAAGGTCCTAGACCTTTTCTTGATGCTCTATAAATAAGTGGGAAAATTCTTATGTTAGGGATAATGGATATGGGATTATTGAAACCTATACCATAAAAAACTATGTGGGGGTATGCGTGACCCATGATATTGAAGTACTAATGACATTGTTCATTGTGGACCACTAGTAAAAAGGATTTGCAATGTGACTTGGATTGTTGGATGTTCAAGTATGAAAAAGGAGAGGACTCTGAGGTTTGGTGAGAAGAGTATTAAATTTTGATGAAGTTGTATCAATGATATCCTTAATCTTGATGAGATCATCATGTGGAGGGAAGAGATGGGATCCTCCTAGGAATCGATATATGACCATCTCAATCTTTTAAGAATACTTCAACTAGTATTTCTTCCTCACTAAGATATTCCCTTGTAGGTTTGCTCAAGTTTGTATGAGTCCATTATACTATCTACCTCACAATATATTTAGTGTTATTTAGCCTATGCCTTTGAGGTGGCAGATCCACACTTTCTAGAGAAAGACCTCAGATCATTCTAGACCAGCAAAGCGACCGGTCTGCCGCTTTGAATCAATGATTCTAAAGAAACAAGACAAATACAACACGAGGCCATCTAACAAACAAACAAAAAGAACTCAACAACAAAAGTCCTAAGAGAAACAAACAAAAAAACAAACCACTTTCCCAAAGCTCAGTCCCTAGTGTTTAGGACCTACATTTGAAACAATGAAGAAGTCATTAAGAGGGCATTCTAAATGTTGATATGGGTTGATTAAGTCCTAATACCAGATAATGAAATTGCAAGAGATAGTTATGGTAACCTACTTGCAACAATCACCTAAGGTTCAAGTACCCTCGTCGAGACTAGCACCCTCTAGGGGAGATAAAATGGTGATTATATATCTACCTCGGGTAGCATAGGCACTTCCCACTCATAGTCACTTGTGAGATATCCTAGAAAAGGACACTAAGATTACCACTTCACAATTGGTGATCGGGAAAAATAGTCATGGGTCAGAACCACATGTGTTTTTAGGGAGACAAATCCCAAAACCTCAAAGAGAATTGGTGTTTTCCACTTCACTCCAAAACCCAGTACACATAGTAATCCAAAAAATACTAAAACAATCGAAGAGGGAATATCATATCTACTTGTATTAGTGTGACATCGTGCTTAAAAACTGTGTGAGAGGTGATTTCCCGACAAGTTATTCTTGCTAATCATGGATTTTTGCACTCACTATTCAATTCTAGTTTGATTTCATGGCCTTGGAGAGTTCATTGTCCAATATTACACCAAGGCCCTACTACTAAACTATTGTTGGCTTTTATAAAAAATAAAAAGTCTAGTTGATTTTAAATTAAGCGTTTGTTTTATATGATGTTGATTATTTTGGGGAGAGATAGTGCAACTTATGATGTTTTCAGACTCTTGCAAATGAAAACTTAAGAACACTGAAAAAAATTATCTCTTTACTTTAATTCTTCAATGTACTTGGTTTTCAATACAAAACATGAGTAAATTTGATAAAACCATAATGAAAATGAAAACATGACAATATTTTTTATTTTTCAAGACTATAATAATGCAACCCTTATTATCAAGCAATTCAAAGAAAAATGCAACTAATGAAGCATTGCTTCAAACATGCAAAAAGGAAAAAGAAAAATAAATGAAAGAAATGTTTTTTTTTTCTTTTCCAAATGACCTAAATGCAAGAAAAAAAATTCATAGGAAAACCTTACTACAAGTAGATCCCAACCCTCAAAGTAACAAAAGTAGTGAAAAAAGGAAGGGAAGTACATTAAGTCCTTTTTCCTACACAACTCCCAATTTCCTAGTGCATTAACTCCTTTAATGCATCTATCATTCAATGCTTATTATTTTAGGTGCATTATCTCTCCCTTTGGAGCATATATACTTCCCTCATGTGTCTCTCCTCCCCTACTTCACACTTCCTTTAACTTATGCACATATGCTCTTAAGCATAGAACATGAATCCTTCCTCTTAACTCCTCCCTTTTCCTCAGTTATATTTATTTGACAAGTGTATTCACATGGGTTATCACTCTCATCTCAACAGTTACACATGAGTGCATGGCTATTCCACTCTACTCCAATCTTTAATGTTCCTTGCACAAGGGAAAATATTATTGGGATATGCATGCTCATTCTCCAATATATTGAGGGTTCTGTAACATACCTAGCCTCCAACTGAGGAACATTACGAGTAGAATAAACATTAAATCTTAAGATTTAATGTTAAATAATATTTTGTAGCTTACCAACTACAAAAAAAAAACATATTTAACCATTTGGTTGATACCATAATTCTAAATGCATCTACAACATAATAAAAAAACCATTAATGAAAATTTTCAAGAAACAACAAAATACCCAACATTAATATAAACCATTTTCATTGCGGAATTTAAAATATTAAAAACAACAAAATACTTATATGCTAATGATAACTAACTCACTGTATACGAAGGATGAACCACCTAGCCATAGGTACAACTTTTCATTTTCTCTCAACAGTAGGACACTCCCAAGCTGAGGCTATGATTCCATAAGGAGATCGGTCCCTTCTGGCTATCCACACTCCACACTCATCAACCCAAAACCCCAAGCTCTACTCTCTTCCCTATAACCTACACAACCCAAGGAATGGAATCCCCCTTCACTACACATAGTCCCTCATGCCTTCCCCACTTCCCTCTAGGGCTCTAGTGCACTAGGTTGACCAGGAACCTCCTAGCTACTTCAGGAGTGCTCACAACAAGCTTCACAAGGCCCTTGAGCCATTTCCTCCATAGGAAATGCACTACATGCTTGTCGGTTTTTTCAGGTACACATTCCTCTTTCTCAACATAAAAAATAACCAAACCATGGATTCCTTAAAGCACAACATGGGTGCTCCTCCTCCCAACACTCATCTCCTCTCTTGCTGCCCAAAATTTGCATGCAAAAACTTGTCTCTATCTAAAAACGTGGATGTCCAATTCCACCTCCTTTTCCCATACAAATTTCCTCTCTTTGCTTACTTGCTTGACTTAGACTCTTCCCTAAGGTGATTTGTACTCATGCCTATTCTCTCAATAACTTTGGGATGTGATTCCTCACACCCACCTTCTTACATGAGTTTAATGATTGGCTTTGGGAACACTCAACACCAAATATATGGTTATACACAATGATAATAATTTTAGGAATGTGGGTTTGGTTTAATACCCATGCATAATTCTCCCTTGGACCCCTCTCTCTTGTGGAATCATATCCCCCCATTCTTTTCATCCCTTTGGTATCATAGCCATAAATTATCATCTTTATTACTTATTTAAATGCACATAATATATAATTCGACCGCCGACCACATTAAATCAATATGGGCTCTTCACCCCAACTCATCGACTCACTAGCCTAATTCACATTTATACAATTACATTATAATTTGCGGGGATTAAAGATGGGGGTTTTATGTCCCCTCCCCTTACATTTTTTATTTTCCTTAGTGCACAACACCCTAAAGGTGTTCATACATATCACAAAACTAATATCTCTAGCCTTTAATCGATATATAGGCTCCGCGGCCCAATATTATGCAAGCATCCTAGCTTGACATAAATACATAGCAATTCTGACCCAAAAATAATAGATACATAGGCACCCCAGCCCCAAACATATATACATACATAGGTACTTCAACCCAAAAACCATAAAGACATACGCTCCTTGGCCCAAAATGTGAAATATAATTTCACAAGTAATCATTTTGGCAACAATTACAACTAAAAGTCTCTCATTCTCCATGGCCTGCACTACTTTCCTCTAGCTCCAGTTGTAATATCTTTCATACTTTGTTGATTCCCACAACAATTTCAACCAACAAACTCTCATTCTCCTCAACTTGCACAAACCAAGGAAGTGTATGCCCTTCTTTGCACCACAATCCTTCAGACTGTACCACTTCCCTTCCAGAGTTCCAGTGTAAGGTTGGACAAGAAGTATCTATGTTGTGGCTCCAGGAACTCCAACTATGATAAAAGAATCTCCAATTTTCAAATAGTTGCAATTGTGCCTCCTAAACAACATCTTAACACAACTATGGTGGAAATAAAATACACAACATCACATACAATTTCATGCAACTGATAGTAATAATTACAACATACTACACTTAACTTAAAATACATAGTGATGATTAAAAAAACACACAAAAACATTCAATCACATAAAAACACAGACGCAAAAATGTCATTCAAGAACAACACGCAACATTGAATATGACAAAACTTAGAACACACTGTACAATGATTAACCCATCTTTTATCACAACTAACACAATGAATACAATCACTTGTTCATATGGTCATTTCCCTATTTCATAAGTGGTCGTGACAAGGATTCAACTTGTTTTCCTTTTTGACACACCCTCATGATCCCAACCACCCTGTCATGTGCATTCTTGATTTCCCTCTCCCTTTCCATCCTCACCCTCCAAGATCAGGCATCCCCTTCACTACTACATAGTCCCTCAGGTGATCCATCATTTTCCAAGGTGTTCTTGTGAAAGTAGAGTTTCAACTCACTACTAGACTTTCATTGGATATTTGTAACCTGTGGAAATCACAGGGTTCCAATGAAATAATAATAGCCTTCTTCCCAATATTTGTATGTTTTATAGCCATCATCTCATATGTATCACATACATACAATTATCATGAGATATCATCATAGTAATTTTACTTGTTAAATTTTAAATATGTTTTACATATAAGAAACTAAGTTTCCCAAGAACGATATTTCTTCTCAAGACGTTTGGATCTTGTAATAGTAAGCATTAGTCTTCCTTATGGGATTAAACTATTTCCATATCCAATACCATTTTTCCTGCAACTCTTCCTAACTTTTATTCATCCAAATAATTGTCAGTATTCATGTACATTATCATTTCATTGCAACATTTTCAATTAGTCTACGAAGTGATTTCAAAATTATATTGTTCTAAAATTTAGTCACTTCCAACTGTTTTTCATATTATATGGAATGAAACCATCATTCCTTTCACATGCATTATCTATCATACCAAGTTGTTCATTATATGGTCAAACTTTACCAATAACAAAATCAATGTGCCAATACTCATGGCCACATCCACACAATACATCCTTGCATTGACTCTATAATACCACATATCCATGTCATGTATTCCATCATGTGAGTTGATATCTCTATCCATTACCTTAACATGTCATCCAAACTCTTCCCCGCTACTTGTCCAATTATTTGAATACCTTCCTCTTCAACCCATGCACAACACCAGGAATATAATCCTTTACTGCTCTTCAATGTCGATAAAGAGGTTGCATTCCAAACATCGTTTATACAGGGGAGATACCATTAAGAACTTGTATGGAACTATAACCTTTCCATACCTAACCCCAATCATGGACTCACACAAGGTTATCTCTATTGACATTCATTGTTATAGCAAGAATATATCTCTTGAATTGACTTGGTTATGATCTCATAACCAACATAACATAATATACAATTAAATTTCTCATAGATGCATTCAATAATTACACAACATGTGTATACTTAAGGCCCTATGCCTTTACATCAATTTCAAATATTATAAATTTAACTGAGGGGATTCTTACCTCAATTCCCTTCTTCATTTTATGCAACATAAGCAACCAAATTCACATGTGCATGGTTGTTATCAAATTACTTGATGCTACTTGATCATTTGATATTTTTTAGAAGCTCGTCGGCTCCCTTCACCAATTATGTTGGTCAACACTCTTACCAACCTCAGTCTTCATATGGATGTATTTATTATGAAACAACATTATCAACATCATTCTTAGCCATGGAAAAACATTTTTCTAGGATACACAATCCATCATTAGTCTTATTCAATTATCATGAAATCTTCATTTACACGTAACTACAAACTATATTTAGTCTATACTCATGCCACAAGCATGTTCAAGCATGCCCATATGCACCAATTCATATAAATGTGCATTAATCATGTAATATTTCATGTATATTTCATGCACATACATTCTATATCTATTTTAGGCATAATGCATCAATTCTGTCATGCACTCTAGTGCATATTTATTTCGGCTTGATTTATTTATTTATTTTTGTTATTATAGATGGTCGTCATTGAATTCCTGTAGATTCTGGAAACCCTGTGTACTACCATTCTTCTTATCTGTGCACCACTACTCTTCGATCTGAACCTGTTCTAGCCAAGTTCCACTTGGCCATCTACATTTCCAGCCAATATTCCTTATTGGCCACTACCTCCACTTGCGTGATCATGCTCCAATCTTTACATTGCTGGAACCTTTCAGCACATTGGAATGATATACTTCATATCATTCCATCACCTTGATACTAGAGTATTTTCAACCCATCTTAACCATAAACAACATGACATCCTTTTCTATTGTATCTATATACCTATTGGCTTTCTCATTTTTATTTGAACACTTTTCCTTACTCCACTAAGTAATTTCCTGTGAATCCCTATCCTATCCACTTAGGACCGATCTAATCCCAATGTGATGTTATATTCCTTATTGGCACTCTCAATGAGTGACCTTTATTATTATTCCCCTTGAATTCTTTGAACATACACCATGCTTCCACTGTACACTATGATAACATGACTGGATTTCTTACTCTGAATACTTTTTGGACAAAAAGGGGATAATTCCTAAGTAGGAATTATTTTGCAGGAATTCCTATGCCTTCCATTAGACATGTCTCACTCATTCTGTGAGTCACTCATCATCCCTGTGTTCCTTTCTTTTCTTTGGTGGTAAGCTCTTCATCCATCATTACATTTCTACCTTCATAGATATGAATCCTTTCCTTGCCCTTAATTTGTGCCCATCAGTGACATTCTTCACTTATAGGATTCATGCTTCATGTGAGAATAATTTTTGATTCTCCTATTGCAAGCCTTTCAGATTCTACAACAATGGAATACTCATATTTCTCTGCTCTTCCTTATTCCTTTGTCATCCTTGCATCACTTACTCAGCAGTCCTGCACTTCCTTGTGCAACTCTTTGATGCTTCAACCAACTGTACAATCTTGAACTTCTTCCATGTCTAATGGACCCTATAATTAATATAGAATAGACCCACACAATCCTCATTGTGGAATCTTATCCTCTTTCTAGAAATCCCTTCACACAACACTCTATGCTAGAGTGCTCCTCTACTTATTAACAATGTCTTGTTAATAAACTCCGCCCCTTTTTACTTTTCCAATATATTTCAATTCAATGTGCCTCTATACTTATGCACATGTATTATCATGAGTTTTAATACTCTTACTTACCCAACAATCACCTTTGGAACTCACCTCTATCACTTGGGAAAGTTTCTCCAAATTTTGACATTATTTGGAACAATCTTCACATTGTGTAGTCACATAGTTCATGGAATCCAATTCCACTTTTTCCTACAACTTTATGGAGGAAAACGATGCTTCCTTAGATAACTTAGACATTCTATCATTTTTTTCCTCTGGATTACCTTTCCAATGACCATACTCATGCTTCAATCTGATTTATGAGCCAAAAGTTATGGCTTCTTGAAATTCCCATTCTGGTCAATGGTGTCGTTCAGGTCCATTAAAAACCTTCCTTATGATTCCTTGAGAATTCTTTGGCTCAAAAATAAATTTTGGGTGGGTATTTGGATTCTCCTATCCAATATATTTCCAATGCACACTTTATTTCTCAATTCTGGTCATTTAGAAGAATGTTATAGTCAATTGAATATCGACAATTTACCCTTTTTTTGCACCTTTCTCCCTAGTGCAAAATAATCTCAAACACCAACTTTTTCCACTTACGAAGCTAAATATGTCAAGAACCAAAGAAATGTTTCTAAGTGACATAGATAAAAATTCCAACACTAAATTCACAACAACTCTCAGATTCTCAAACTGATGCTCCAGTCAAAATATGCAACACTATGAAAATGACAACTTTGTCCCTTTGGACTCTTCTGACTTAGAAATTTTATCCCTGTTGATGCATCCCTACACCAACTCCTTTGGGATTTTGATAGAATCTCAATTGGGTATGTTCACAAATACCTTATGAATGATCTGTCACAATTTCACCTTCATCTAGGATTCAAGATGACAGTTATGGCATGTATGAGTTTTGACTATTTTACATTTTTATCGTTGTATGCTACATGTGTCTTTTCTCTCATCGTGTACATTTTTGTCTACCTATATTCCAAATATGGTTCCATGGCTGACTTCTATGGTTTATAATCTTTCCATAGACTTCTCTTTTTCCCAAACAAAATTTTGAGCAAGGAGTTATGCCCTTTGGAAGTAAACTAGTGTTGGAATTTTACTTTGCACTAATTTAGCTATAACTTTCTCATACGAGCTCTATTTTGCGTCCGTGATACCTTGTTGGTAAGATCTCTTTGAGTTATTTTAATCAATCTATAGAAACTCTTTATGGTTCCTTCGACATTTACAAGTTAAAAAATTAGAACTCCTAAAAACGTTGTTTAGGGCCTCAAAAAGCCCCTACAAGTTAATGACGTTCAAAAATATTAAAATTTCATAGAAAATTGATTATTTTATTGTTATAAAGTCTTTTAATCTGACCATTGATTTCAAAATCAAGGGTGATCTCAATTGTTGATCCATTGAACCTTCCCCAGGCCCTTAGATGAATTTCGACCATCGATCTCCAAATTAAAACAATCTGAACTGTTGATTTTCCAACACTCCATCGATGATCGACAATCTGTTATTTACTTTGGTAAACCAACTTTCCAACTGGTTTCCTTGAACCTTGATAATCAATCATTAGCCATTAGCTATTTCTATTAGAAAACTATTTTTTCCCATGAATGTCACCGGACCTCAATCATTGATGATTGACCATCGACGAATTTCCTTGGCAACCAACTTGTTACAAACTTCATCGAACCCTGACCATCGGTGATCGGCCATCTGTTGGATGATGTGTCAACTATGCTAATGTGGCATGGCACATAGATATTGATGTGGCATGACACATCGATGCTAACATGGAAACTTGGCTAATGTTGAATGACACACAAATGATGATGTGGCATGGAACGTGGAAGTTGACGTGGAAAGACACGTCATTCTCTTCTTTCCTTTAATCAGTGATCGACCTTTTCTCTTGGAAAAACTAAACACCTCACCAATTTTTTCTACCCCATATCATCAACCATCGACGATCATAGATTTTCTTTGGAAACGTGAAACCTTCTACCAATTTTTGCTAACCCCTAATCATCGACCATCGAAGATTTCCTTTAGCTGAACTAAACACTTTTATCATTTTATTGACATGACCATTGATAATTGGTAATTTCTTTTTGCTGAACCAAACTCTTCACCAAACTTGTCAATCCGATCATCGACCATCATCGATCTCTACTAACGAACTCCAACGCTTATAATTTTTTGACCAAATACTAGATGAATCTGGTTTGTCGATCTCCCATTCAAAATAATATTGTCCATTGATTCATCAAACTTCACCCAACCCTGCTAATGAATATCAACCATCGATCTACTCCATTTCCCAACCACCGAAAATGAATCTTGACTGTCATTTATTTAACTTCACCAAATTGTGAAAATGAATCCTGGCCATCGATTCTTTAACTTCACCAAACTAAAAAAATGAATCATGGTTGTGGATTCTCTTCTTTTTGCAAAACTATGAAAAAACTTGTAAGTTCTTAATCAACTCACGATGAATTTGGGTTGTTGATCTCAAAATCAACTACGATCTTAGCCATCAATTCATTAAACTCTCCCAGCTTTTTCAGTCGCCATTAAAATGTGAATTTCGACTTTCCAGGTTGAATTTAACTTTGAAACCTGCAAAGCGATTCCATTAAACCTCTCTTCGATGGATTTGATGCATTTAAAACTCAATTTTTCTCATGAATTTGGGGATTTCACTTTGATTTTTCACCGTTTCCCCCCAAATTCATCACATATTGAAATTTATAATAGTGAATTTTTCTAGATTCACACTAGTTCTTGGCCCATACAAGTCCAATGTTTGAACCAGAAACTATGACACCATAATGTAATGCACCCAACCTCCAACTGAAGAACATTATGAGTGGAATACACATTAAATCTTAATATTTAATGTTAAACAATTTCTTGTATCTTACCAACTACAGATCACACATAGATTTAACCATTTGGCTGATACCATAATTATAAATGCATCTACAACATAATGAAAACCATGAATGCAACTATTCAAGCAACAACAAAATACCCAACGTTCATATAAACCATTTGTACAACACAATTAAACATAGTAAAAACAACATAATACTTATATGTTAATGATTAACCAACTAGATGCATATGAAGGATGAACCTCCCAACCATAGGCACTTTTGTTCATTTTCTCTCAACACCAGGCCACCTATGAGAGAGGCTATGAGTCCATAAGGCGATTGGGCCCTTCTAGCTATCCATTCTCCACACTCAACAACCTAAAACCCCAAGCTCTACTCTCTTCCCTACAACCTGCACAACCCAAGGAATGGAATCCCCTTTCACTTCACATAGTCCCTTGGGCCTTCCCCACTTCCCTTCAGGGATCCAATGCACTAGGTTGACTATGAACCTCCCAACTACTCTAGGAGTGCTCACAACAACCTCCACAAGGCTCTTGAGCCATTTCCTTCACAGGAAATGCACTACAGTCTAACCACTCATTTTTTATGAAGACAAGCATCTTTCTCAGAATAAAACACAACTAAACCATGGCTTCCTTCAAGAAAAAACACGGCTTCCCAAAATTTGCATGTAAAAACTTGTCTATATCTAAAAATGTGTATGTCCAATTCCAGCTCCTCCACCCATACAATTTTCCTCTCTTTGCTTGCTTGCTTGACTTACACTCTTCCCCAAACTGATGTGTACTCATTCCCATGCTCTCAATAACTTTGGATGTGACTCCTCACACCCACCCTCTTACATGAGTTTAATGATTGGATTTGGGAACACTCAACAACAAATATAAGACGGTTATACACAATGATGATAATTTCAGGAATGTGGGTTTGGATTAATACCCATGCATAATTCCCTCTTGGACCCCTTTCTCTTATGGAATTGTAGCCCCCCATCATTTTTGTCCATCTCGTACCGCAACCAATGATTATCATATTTATTACTTATTTAAATGTACAAAATATACAATTTGGCCCTTGACCACATTAAATCAATATAGGCTCTTCACCCCTATACATCAACTCACTAGCCTAATACACATTTATATAGTTACATTATAATTTTCATAGATTAAAATTGGGAGTGTTACAGTTTCTAAATTGGTTCTTGGTTGATTTCTTCAGCAACAGTAGTAGATTATCTCTCATTCTCTCTCATCTATTCTCTAGCTTCTAGTCTTTGTATAGGGGTTATCACTATACCAGTTCTTGTACTTGTTTTCTATGGTGTATCCAACCTTTTGGAAAGTGCAGGAATAAAACTTGGTTATGCTCGTATCAAGCCTTCAAAGATTGTTGATATTGCGCTTAAAATTTTATGCATTGTTAGAGGCTCTTAGCCTTTTATTTTTATATTATTCAACCATTTAATTGCACTTTCCTTCTCTCTTTTCCACATTTATTAAATCTAATGTTGCAGATAATTATACCACTTCAATTTAAACTCAAAATTTATAACTTTTAGTTGTTTAATTGTAGCCAAAAGGAACCTTTCTTGCTAAATTTTTTTTTGGCTTTTATTGCAGATTTGTAGGCATAAAGAAATAATATAATAACCTAGGGACACTCCCATGAGGTTGGGAAGTACGATCCCAAACAGAGAGGAGAACTTGTCATGTGATACATTATGACACTTTCTCCTATAGTTACACAAATTTCTAGATTGCTTATTCATGATTCTTTCTATTCTATCAAGTGCAGAATTTTGTGCTAACAAGTTCTCACTAGTGGAGTCATCAGTTCTGTTGTGGCTAAAACTAATCCTATAGCTATGGTGGAATATTAACAAATCGAATCAGAAATAAATGCAATTCAATCCCTAAGGTATGTCTACAATTACTTAATGTAAGGACCAATTAGTTATAAAGAGGACCTAAATGGTCCTTATGCTCAGTTGGAGACAAATCCCTTGTGTTGAACTCACGCGAATAGTCCTTGCTCATATCTATGCTTTTAGACCTACACACAAGGAAAAAAATACCTTTCTCAAACTAATTGGCATAAACAATAGATAAGCATGAAACAATTACCTTAACTAACTACTAGGCAAGTTAGAACCTTAACTACAAATTGAAAGAGATCAATCATGACACAAATTTTTGGGGAGAGAAAGAAGACAGATCTCCATATTAATTATAATGAATAAAAAATACACAAATATATCCCTGATATGCTTCTGAATCCTTCCCTAATTGTCCCCTAGATTCATTTGTCCCTAGGAAAATCAGGACTACTTTAGGACTCCAAAAATATTCTCCATGTAAGAGTGAGGAAAATTGGGAGGTTTTAGGCCTCAAATCAGGAAAGGGAGAAAATAATGAATGAACAGGGGATCCTTGAGGGTTGACAGTCATGAAAAAATTAGGGATACAACAAACTCTGGTCGTTTTGGTAGGAGGATAACTCTGTTATTGCAACTATTCTTGTACCCATTCCTTCTATTATGCATCATTTTCTATCAATTCAAGTTGGCTGAGATATTTTGGCATAGGTTTCATGGAATTATTGAAGTAGTTTTCCATAAACCCTGCTCAGAAGTGTGTGATTTTCATGAATTATATATATATATTAGTCATTTTTTGAGGCATATGCTCCTTTTCTTAGGCATAAGTGTGTGTGTACACTCCTTTTGTGAGTAGGAAGAGTGTTTGGATTTCCAAGGAGGCAGTCTAGATAGTCTACAAAGTGACGGATTCCATCACAAGAGGTCTATAAAGGATATGGTTCCCAAATCAAGGCATTCGAGACATGGAGGTTTCAAGATATTATATAAATACTACTTCTTTTTGTAAGTATGCATTAGAGTAGTTGATTAAATCCTTTTATTTTCTTGAATAACTTCAACCCCATTTCATATTGAAAGATCACAACTACTCAGAATACCCCACATTTATGTCCTTTCATATATTGTTACTAATCTTGTAGGGTTTCCATTTCTATGATTCTTGATTTAGTTTTGAATTTCCCTTCCTCAATTTCCTCTTCCTTATAATCCTCAGGATCAAATTCTACCAACCTCTTACTCAACTCTAGCAACTTGTGAAGTCCCTTTTCCATATTTGTTCTTGTATTTTTCAATTTTGTTGCTACATCCTACTGGTTTTGCTCATTATCCTAGAGTTCCTACATGAAATTGTGAAGTTACTTGACTTGTGTTACCCATTTGTGATGCATTCTCCTTGCTACTTATTTTTCCATTCTTTTGTTCCTTCCGATTGAATTTTTTCTACTACAACTTCAAGTCTTAATGTATAATTTAACCTTGTACAATTATTTATTGCAAACAAATTCTTAATAAAATAAAAAAAGATACAATCACACACACACACACACACACACACATTACATAGAGATATTACCCTAAAAAATCAAAACAGGAAAAACAACAACTTGTTTAGAGCCACACCTCTAATCTTCTATTCATCATATATCTTCATTGTTTACAATACAATATATATAGGATCATGTGGTATCCAAAAACCCTAATCCATTGACCCAAATTAGTAAAAAACCCTAATTCCTAAACCAAAATTTAAAAACCATTGGTGAAAACCATGTGCCGAAAAACGACTAAAAACAGACACAAAAAGCAACATTTTTTTTTGTTCTGGGGGACCCCCTTGCCAGGGGGTGCTAGTGCCCCCACCCCCTGTAACCCATCAACGCACCTAGCACAACATGGACACTAGGTCTAGTCATGCAAAGAATATAAAACATACCCAACATTCTCCAACTTGTTATTTTCTTTGCATATGTGGGGTTACAGGGTTACACAGTCAACAATCCAAGGCAATAAAACCCACATATCCTCTACACCAAGAGAAATTCTCAGTGCTCACAGATTTGGTTAATGAATCTACAATACTCTTCAAAGTGTCCACCTTCATCAAGAACACCTTCTTTTCTTCAACCATGTCTCTCACAAAATCATATTGAACATTAATATGCTTTGTCTTTGAATGATAAGCCGAGTTCTTCACTAGGAAGATTGTGCTCTGGCCATCACAATATATCTGTACAACTTGTTGTACCAACCCAATACCTGAACACAATCACTCTAACCATATTTCTTCCTTTCTTGCATGAGTGGCTGCCATGAATTCAACATATCTAGTTGAGAGTGCCACTACAGAATGTCTTTTGCTCATCCAACTAATTGCTCCTCCAAACAGGTTAAACACATACACACTTGTAGATATTTTGCGATCTAGATATCCAGCCCAATTTGCATCAACAAACCCATGTATTTACAACTCTTTGTTATGTTGATCACCATTTTGATCAATAATTCTTAGCCAAAAAAATGTAGTGTCCCCAAGGCCGAGCCCCGTTACAGATCATGATATATGCAATGAATTGTAAATGTGTTCTATAGGTTGGTGAGCCAAGTTTTGTATAAGCTAGAAGGCTTATGTGTTTGTTAGGCCAGGGAGCCTAAGTGTTGAAGGCTAGGAGCCTGCTGATGTACTTGTATGTATGCAGATCAATTAATAAAATATAAACACCGCCAGTGCAGACCGACCACGATGAATGAGTGATGGGGGACTGAGCGTCCACAGAGTGGGCAAGGGATTAGGGGCTGAAAGGTGGAAAAGGGGCTGAGTTTGGAGCCTAGGGGCTAAGCCTAGGGGGCTTAGGCCTGTAATAATATTTTAATATTATTTTAAAAAGAGACATGTGCATTTCTATTTATCCTAAGTTCCCGGCAAGGGAGGGAACGTGCAAAGGGGATGCACGCTGTGGTACGCATGTAGTTCCCAGGGTGACAAGTGTCAACCCTGGTGCATGCAAATATAATCATCAAGAAGAACCATGGGAGGGGGCTTCTCATCCATTCAGACCCGAACCTCTGAGCGGGAAACCGGTACAACCTCTGCCAGAATATCCTGGTTCATCTCTAAAGGCCGTAAAGCCTGTGTTTGTCCTCAGGAAACCGTGTACACCCTGTCTAGAGCTGTGAGTCTGTGTCTATTCTAGG
>JASDQU010011799.1:75661-92355 GCA_032191745.1 Picea mariana
CAATTTATATCAATCATATACCATATCACTCAATCATCCCATACACCATATACCATAGGATATACCAAGCAAGTACTATAAATGGTGTACCTCAATCAAGTAGCAACATCACCAAGAGATATATCTCATACATGTGTTGCCATATACCAAGTGTATTCCTCAACAATGTATCAATATCAATGACAACTATACACCACGTGCCAATGATTCAAGAGTATAACATGAATAAGCCTCAAGCATATAGCATCATCACCATGTAACCAAACCAAATACCAAGATACCAATACAACCAAGATGTACTACTAATCAATGTACCATACCAATATCACCAAGATGTACCATGCATCAACAAGATACGATTCTCAATCATGTACCATACCATCACCAAGCATAAGATATAATCACATAATCATACCTCTAACATGTAGCTGACCTACTGTATTGTAGCACTGAATTGTAACTCTGTCACAACCTTCAACACCCTGGTACCAACATTTGTACTAGATTTGTCTTACCCTCGCTGGACTAAGACTCCCTGTCATGTGGGGCCTCATGTGACATCCCTTAGGAAACCCGCAGGGGTGCCTCGCATGACACTCTAAAGCTAACCCATGAGGGCCTTCCAAATTAGGGTTACAGAAAAATCCTTGCACTCTACAAATCTGAAACTTTCACTCTTTCCTCGCACTTTCTCTGCTGCCTCAAAATTACCGTTAGATTCTCTAATAGACCAAGCTATTAGACCATAAAATTCACAAGATAGATTTTCAATGTAAGTATATGTGTATTTATGAGAGACTCCTTGAAGTGTATTTATACCTATTCTAGGTAACCTATTTCCTTATTCTTAGGGATTCTTGAATTTCTTGTTACAACCATTTTACCCATTCATTAATTTACTTGTAATTGCTTAGGGGTTTCTTTCCTATTCTTCGTGGCTTCCAACTTCACAAGGCCGTATCTCCATAACCATGAAGAACCACGTGGCATACCACCTATCACCGAAAATGAATCGACAAGGACTATCCATCTACGAGTGCCTTACATGCATTTACACTATCCTTCATGTCCATATTCCTCAACCAACTTCGGGTCTCATAACCACACCTCTGGGGATTCATGTAGACTTCATCAAATGCACCCATCACATCTGCTGACATCAACCACTCCATCAATGACACATAACTAACCATCAATCTAAACCATATCTCTAGGGCTTCTGAACTTCTTCAAGGGTTGACATCAATCTCCAAGGGTTGAAATCAATGACAACCAACTGTCCAAACCAATTGTCTAACAAAGGCATCCAAGACATGGAGCTGTCAAAATATTCTATAACAATTATTTATTTTTGTAAGTCTACATGCTCTAGTAGTTGACTAAATCCTTTTCTTTTCTTGAACAACTTCACCCCCATTTCATCTTGAAAGCTAACAACTACTTGGAATACCCACATTTATGTCCTTCCATCTACTGTTACTATTCTTGTAGGGTTTCCATCTCTATTATTCTTGCCTTATTTTTGAATTTTCCTTCCTCAAAATCCTCTTCCTTATAATCCTCAGGCTCAAATTATGCCAATCTCGTACTTAACTTTTGCAACTTATGAAGTCCCCTTTCCAGCTTTATTCATGTATTTTTCATTTTTACTGCTATATCCTATTGGTTGTGCTCATTCTCCTAAAGTTCCTACATGACATTGTTAAGTTACTTGACTTGTGTTACCCATTTGTGATGCATTCTCATTGCTACTTCTTTTTCCATTTATTTTGTTTCTTTTGATTGAATTTTTTCTACTACAACTTTGAGTGTTAATAGGATTGCCTCATCCTCTACACTACCTCTCAGACTTCTACTAGAGAAAAGTGTAGCCAAATATTTTTTTCTAGTATTGTCAACCTCTCTTGTAAAGCCCATATTTCCTTATCTTTGGAATTTGTTTCCTTTTTCACGTCCTTATAGTTTTTGGTCATCATATTATGCCCTAACTTCCCAAACTATACTTTTTCCTCCCTTGAGGTATGTGCTTGTGCCTCATGCATTGTGTAATATAATGATTGCATCAATATTCTAAGTTTATCTGAGACCTTTGGGACCATTATTGTTGTCTTCATAATTCCTAATACCTTGTCATAGAAGAGTTGCATGTGTACTCTATCTTCTAGCTCTTTTTCCTTTCTTTAAGTGGTGAGTGTAGTATGCAAATTGACTTCTTGTTTGTTGGCTTGTTGTTGCATCTTCTATATATATTTTCTTCTTTTCTCTAGGAAATTCCATTAGTTTGGGTTTGACTCTAAATTTGGTGTTCTTTGTTATAGAGATTGTATTATTTCATCTAATTGTTTCCCCAAGTTTTGGTTATTTTCATGGCTGCTTGCTAGCTCATGTTCTTCTTTGTCATATTTTCCCTTGTCCTTTTATACAACGTTTCTTTCTTCCTCTACTTCTTTGGCTCAATCCTCTTATTGATTACTCCTTTCCTTTCCTTTTTTCTTCTCTTCCTATATTTTCCTATCTTATTTCTTTCTACTTATTCTCTCTTCTCTTCCTAACCTATATGCTAGTTTCAAGTCTATTACCTATTTGTGCAGATCGAATTGGACCAACATGACATGAAAAGTCCACTATATAAATGTCTTTGAAGTCTTGTATACATGATGAAAAACACTAGTACAAAAGTTAATAAATCTAATGCAAACCTTTGATAACAATTCATACTTTGGAATACAAAACTTGAAAGTACAATTCGGTACAAATCACCATGCAATCTTGTGGCCTAGACATAGTACTTCTTTAGGTAGAGCCCATATATAGGTTCAAGCCGAGGATTTCTTTGGCATTCAACGTCTAAAGCCTATAGTACGAGAAGAAGTATGATTCAATGATGCATATCCTACCATGGTGCATTAACCATACTAATGGATTCAAGGACAACCTCATCTAAAGGAAATTTAACATTCAAGAAATCATGTGAATTGGGAGGATTGATAGCCCAAATGGGTGAAGTGAATCGATCATATTCCATATAATGATGGAGATTCTGATTAGAGATGGAATAGTATATCGACAAAGACTTACACATACCAGGGCTTGAGGACCTATTAATAGTGAGATCAAACTCAAGAGGAAAAACACAGTATCTTAGGCCAATAGGGGGAAGCAAGGGCTCCCTTGCCCCCATTGGATAAATATCTTGATTGGTTTTTAGGCTAATGTACTAAGAAGGAAAACATGATTGTAAAGTCTCTTTCTTACAAGAAATTAAACATTGAGGATAATAGGCCACATAATTCACCTATGGTGGGGTAGGATCCACCCAATTACTAGGAAAAAAAGGGGTAGCAAGGTCTAAAGTCAAATGAGCATGGTGATTATCTTATAGAAGGTGATCGATAGTGACAATGCTTCCATTGTGAAGAAAATGAAACACATGAAAGATCATAGACACAATGGAATTCACAACATATACACAATCATGACCAAGGAGCATATTGAAGTCTAAATTCCCAAAGATCCACTAGGTATTCTATCAAAAACCACTAGTTGACTAGTAGTTGACAAAAGCTTGGGAGAACCCATAGCTTGCTAAGACGAGGAGGATAAAATTATTGAGGAGGTTCCTTCATCTACTATACAAAGATAAATGTTATATGAATAAAATTCAACCCTTATTTGGAAAGGTGCAGAAGAAATAAGGTGAGGCTCAACAAGATTATTACAATCAAAGGGAACCATCCTAGAACTTGAAGGGAGCATTCTTGAAGTGAGTGAAATTCCCCCTTGTCTAAAAGGTTCTGGACTAGTAGTTAAGAAAAAGTGGTCAATAGACACATCACCCTCCAAAAGAGGAGTGGGTTGACTGAACATTGCATCAGCTCGACCATTGTGGACACATCACTCTTTAAAAAAAGAGTGGGATCAACCAAATATTACATAGGCTTGACAAATTCATCAACCAATGTTTGAATAGGTTGTTGGGAAATTGAAGGAAATTCATGGGCATAAGGTCCCTGAGACAAGAACCACAATATTTGGACCTTTGGAATAGAAGGGCATATATGATTAAGGTGATCTCCCTTGAAAATTTTATAAGGGAACTTTAGATTGCATCCTATTCATCTATGTTTCTCAGTAATATCAATGCCACCAACATGAATCAGATTGGGTAGTTGCTTGCCCCTAGCATGATTTATAGTGGCTAGTTGTTTGTTTCCAGAATGATTTGCAGTGACTAGTTTCCAATATCCAGTATGAGTTGTAGTGACTTGATTCTTTCTCTCAATGTGACTTGTAGTGGCTACTTGATCTCCCCCAACATGACTCAAAGTGGTTGGTTTCCTATCTCTAGTATGACTTTCAATGATTTGATTCTTTCTCTTAGCATGACCTACAATGGCTAGTTTCTTGTCTCCGACATGACTTATAATGTTTGGCGACTTTTCCTTTTGTCTTTGCTTCTTCTTCTTATTATTCCTTTTTCTATTCCTTATAGACTTCTAGTTACTAGGAGATATACTTCCACCAAATGATGCAGAAGGAAGAGGAATAAATTTTACTCATGAAGAAGGTAAAGGTTTAATATCAATTTGATGTGCTTGACATAAGGTGCTTATTTGATAATTTTCAGGAGGATTTGGAACATTGAGAGTGGACAACAACCAAACAGGTAGGCACACATTCAATACATGAATATTTAAGATGGCCATCAAGGGGGCACCAACATTTCCATAGAAAGGAAAGGAACAATAATCTAATACTCACAAAAGAATCACGTGGCACATAACCACTACCAGGCACAAAAAGAGTGTTTGCTTGGAATGTAGGGTTTTTGGGGAAGATTGGGACCTTCACAAATGGAGGAAGTCCTAAACTCATTATATTTTCCATTCCCATGAAGGGATTGCTTCCCATCAACAAGCCAAAAGTCAAAAAATCTCTACTCCCCACAGAAGGAGTAGATGTAGGGATATGCGCCCCTCTTGATGGGAAGGTAGGGAAATGGGTATATGAACTACCTATCTACATGTTAAAGCTATGGAATACAGGTAGTGTATTGGCCATGACATGTAGCATCCCAATTGACATAATCTTGAAATAAAGGGCACTACAACCATATGAAACAGAGGGTTGTGTTTCCATACCACTATTAGGATCCATTATAGAAGGTCCTAGACCTTTGCTTGATGCTATATAAATAAGTGGGAAAATTCTTATGATAGGGATAATGGACATGGTAGTATTGAAACCTATACCATAAAAAACTATGTGGGGGTATGCATGACCCATGATATTGAAGTACTAATGACATTGTCCATTGTGGACCACTAGTAAAAAGGATTTGCAATGTGACTTGGATTGTTGGATGTTGAAGTATGAAAAAGGAGAGGACTCCGAGGTTTGGTGAGAGGAGTATTAAATTTTGATGAAGTTGTATCAATGATATCCTTAATCTTGATGAGATCATCATGTGGAAGGAAGAGATGGGATCCTCCTAGGAATCAATATATGACCATCTCAATCTTGTAAGAATAATTCAACCGATATTTCTTCCTCACTAAGCTATTCCCTTGTAGGTTTGTTCAAGTTTGTATGAGTCCCTTATACTATCCGCCTCACAATATATTTAGTGTTATTTAGCCTATGCCTTTGAGGTGGCAGATCTACACTTTCTAGAGAAAGACCTCAGATCATTATAGACCAGCAAAGCGACTGGTCTGCCGCTTTGAATCAATGATTCTAAAGAAACAAGACAAATACAACACGAGGCCATCTAACAAACAAACAAAGAGAAATCAACAACAAAAGTCCTAAGAGAAACAAATAAACAAACAAACCACTTTCCCAAAACAAACAATGAAGAGGTCATTAAGAGGGCATTCTAAATGTTGATATGAGTTGATTGAGTCCTAATACCAGATAATGAAATTGCAAGAGATAGTTATGGTAACCTACTTGCAACAATCACCTAAGGTTCAAGTACCCTCGTCGAGACTAGCACCCTCCAGGGGAGATAAAATGGTGATTATATATCTACCTCGGGTAGCATAGGCACTTCCCACTCATAGTCACTTGTGAGATATCCTAGAAAAGGACACTAAGGTTACCACTTCACAATTAGTGATCGGGGAAAACAATCATGGGTCAAAACCACATGTGTTTTTAGGGAGACAAAGCCTAAAATCTCAAAGAGAATTGGTGTTTTCCACTTCACTCCAAAACCCAGTACACATTGTAATCCAAAAAATTCTAAAACAATCGAAGAGGTAATATCATCTCTACTTGTATTAGTGTGACATCGTGCTTAAAAACTGTGTGAGAGGTGATTTCCCGACAAGTTATTCTTGCTAATCATGGAATTTTGCACTCACTATTCAATTCTAGTTTGATTTCATGGCCTTGGAGAGTTCATTGTCCAATATTACACCAAGGCCCTACTACTAAACTATTGTTGGTTTTTATAAAAATAAAAAGTCTAGTTGATTTTAAATTAAGCATTTGTTTAATATGATGTTGATTATTTTGGGGAGAGATAGTGCAACTTATGATGTTTTCAGACTCTTGCAAATGAAAACTTAAGAACACTGAAAAAAATCATCTCTTTACTTTAATTCTTCAATGTACTTGGTTTTCAATACAAAACATGAGTAAATTTGATAAAACCATAATGAAAATGAAAACATGACAATATTTTTATTTTTCAAGACTATAATAATGCAACCCTTATTATCAAGCAATTCAAAGAAAAATGCAACTAATCAAGCATTGCTTCAAACATGCAAAAAGGAAAAAGAAAAATAAATGAAAGAAATGTTTTCTTTTTCTTTTCCAAATGACCTAAATGCAAGAAAAAAAATTCATAGGAAAACTTTACTACAAGTAGATCCCAACCCTCAAAGTAACAAAAGTAGTGAAAAAAGGAAGGGAAGTACATTAAGTCCTTTTTCCTACACAACTCCCAATTTCCTAGCGCATTAACTCCTTTAATGCATCTATCATTCAATGCTTATTATTTTAGGTGCATTATCTCTCCCTTTGGAGCATATATACTTCCCTCATGTGTCTCTCCTCTCCTACTTAACACTTCCTTTAACTTATGCACATCTGCTCTTAAGCATAGAACATGAATCCTTCCTCTTAACTCCCTTTTTCCTCAGTTATCTTTATTTGACAAGTGTATTCACATGGGTTATCACTCTCATCTCAACAGTTACACATGAGTGCATGGCTATTCCACTCTGCTCCAATATTTAATGTTCCATGCACGAGGGAAACAATTATTAGGATATGCATGCTCATTCTCCAATATATTGAGGGTTCTATAACATACCCAGCCTCCAACTAAGGAACATTACGAGCAGAATAAACATTAAATCTTAAGATTTATTGTTAAATAATATTTTGTAGCTTACCAACTACAAAGAAAAAACATATTTAACCATTTGGTTGATACCATAATTCTAAATGCATCTACAACATAATAAAAAAACCATTGATGAAAATTTTCAAGCAACAACAAAATACCCAACATTCATATAAACCGTTTTCATAGCGGAATTTAAAATATTAAAAACAACAAAATAATTATATGTTAATGATAACTAACTCACTGTTTACGAAGGATGAACCACCTAGCCATAAGTACAACTTTTCATTTTCTCTTAATAGTAGGACACTCCCAAGTTGAGGCTATGAGTCCATAAGGAGATCGGTCCCTTTTGGCTATCCATGCTCCACACTCATCAACCCAAAACCCCAAGCTCTACTCTCTTCCCTATAACCTGCACAACCCAAGGAATGGAATCCCCCTTCACTACACATAGTCCCTCATGCCTTCCCCACTTCCCTCTAGGGCTCTAGTGCACCAGGTTGACCAGGAACCTCCTAGCTACTTCAGGAGTGCTCACAACAAGCTTCACAAGGCCCTTGAGCCATTTCCTCCATAGGAAATGCACTACAGGCTTGTCGGTTTTTTCAGGTACACATTCCTCTTTCTCAACATAAAAAATAACCAAACCATGGATTTCTTCAAGAACAACATGGGTGGTTCTCCTCCCAACACTCATCTCTTCTCTTGCTGCCCAAAATTTGCATGCAAAAACTTGTCTCTATCTAAAAACGTGGATGTCCAATTCCACCTCCTTTTCCCATACAAATTTCCTCTCTTTTCTTACTTGCTTGACTTAGACTCTTCCCTAAGGTGATTTGTACTCATGCCTATGCTCTCAATAACTTTGGGATGTGATTCCTCACACCCACCTTCTTACACGAGTTTAATGATTGGCTTTGGGAGCACTCAACACCAAATATATGGTTATACACAATGATAATAATTTCAGGAATGTGGGTTTGGTTTAATACCCATGCATAATTCTCCCTTGGACCCCTCTCTCTTGTGGAGTCATATCCCCCCATTCTTTTCATCCCTCTGATATTGTAGCCAGAAATTATCATCTCTATTACTTATTTAAATGCACATAATATACAATCCGGCCGTCGACCACATTAAATCAATATGGGCTCTTCGCCCCAACTCATCGACTCACTAGCCTAATTCACATTTATACAATCACATTATAATTTGTGGGGATTAAAGATGGGGGTCTTATGTCCCCTCCCCTTAATTTTTTATTTTCCTTAGTGCACAACACCCTAAAGGTGTTCATACATATCACAAAACTAATATCTATAGCCTTTAATCGATATATAGGCTCCGCGGCCCAATATTACACAAGCATCCTAGCCTGACATAAATACATAGCAATTTCGACCCAAAAATAATAGATACATAGGCACCCCAGCCCCAAACATATATACATACATAGGTGCTTCAACCCAAAAACCATAAAGACATACGCTCCTTGGCCCAAAATGTGAAATATAATTTCACAAGTCATCATTTTGGCAACAATTCCAACTAAGAGTCTCTCATTCTTCATGGCCTGCACTACTTTCCTCTAGCTCCAGTTGTAATATCTTTCATACTTTGTTGATTCCCACAACAATTTCAACCAACAAACTCTCATTCTCCTCAACTTGCACAAACCAAAAGAAGTGTATGCTCTTCTTTGCACCACAATCCCTCAGGCTGTACCACTTCCCTTTTAGGGTTCCAGTGTAAGGTTGGACAAGAAGTATCTACGTTGTGGCTCCAAGAACTCCAACTATGATAAAGGAATCTCCAATTTTCAAATAGTTGCAATTGTGCCTCCTAAACAACATCTTAACACAACTATGGTGGAAATAAAATACACAACATCACATACAATCTCATGCAACTGATAGTAATAATTAAAACATACTACAATTAACTTAAAATACGTAGTGATGATTAAAAAAACACACAAAAACATTCAATCACATAATAACACAGACGCAAAAATGTCATTCAAGAACAACAAGCAACATTGAATATGACAAAACTTAGAACACATTGTACAATGATTAACCCATCTTTTATCATAACTAACACAATGAATACAATCACTTGTTCATATGGTCATTTCCCTATTTCATAAGTGGTCGTGACAAGGATTCAACTTGTTTTCCTTTTTGACACACCCTCATGATCCCAACCACCCTTTCATGTGCATGCTTGATTTCCCTCTCCATTTCCATCCTCACCCTCCAAGATCAGGCATCCCCTTCACTACTACATAGTCCCTCAGGTGATCCATCATTTTCCAAGGTGTTCTCGTGAAAGTAGAGTTTCAACTCACTACCAGACTTTCATTGGATATTTGTAACCTGTGGAAATCACAAGGTTCCAATGAAATAATAATAGCCTTCTTCCCAATATTTGTATGTTTTATAGCCATCATCTCATATGTATCACATACATACAATTATCATGAGATATCATCATAGTAATTTTACTTGTTAAATTTTAAATATGTTTTACATATAAGAAACTAAGTTTCCCAAGCACAATATTTCTTCTCAAGACATTTGGATCTTGTAATAGTAGGCATTAGTCTTCCTTATGGGATTACACTATTTCCATATCCAATACCATTTTTTCTGCAACTCTTCCTAGCTTTTATTCAGCCAAATAATTGTTAGTATTCATGTACATTATCATTTCATTGCATCATTTTCAATTAGTCTATGAAGTGATTTCAAAATTATATTATTCTAAAATTTAGTCACTTCCAATTGTTTTTCATATTATATGGAATGAAACCATTATTCCTTTCACATGCATTATCTATCATACCAAGTTGTTCATTATATGGTCAAACTTTACCAATAACAAAATCAATGTGCCAATACTTAAGGCCACATCCACACAATGCATCCTTGCATTGACTCTAGAATACCACATATCCATGTCATTTATTCCATCATGTGAGTTGATATCTCTATCCATTACCTTAACACGTCATCCAAACTCTTCCTCGCTACTTGTCCAATTATTTGAATACCTTCCTCTTCAACTCATGCACAACACCAGGAATATAATCCTTTACTGCTCTTCAATGTCGACAAAGAGGTTGCTTTCCAAACATCGATTATACAGGGGAGATACCATTAAGAACTTGTATGGAACTATAACCTTTCCATACCCAACCCCAGTCATGGACTCACACAAGGTTATCTCTATTGACATTCATTGTTATAGCAAGAATATATCTCTTGAATTGAATTGGTTATGATCTCATAACCAACATAACATAATATACAATTAAATTTCTCATAGAAGCATTCAATAATTACACAACATGTGTATACTTAAGGCCCTATGCCTTTACATCAATTTCAAATATTAGAAATTTAACTGAGGGGATTCTTACCTCAATTCCCTTCTTCATTTTATGCAACATAAGCAACCAAATTCACATGTGCATGGTTGTTATCAAATTACTTGATGCTACTTGATCATTTGATATTTTTTAGAAGCTCGTTGGCTCCCTTCACCAATTATCTTGGTCAACACTCTTACCAACCTTAGTCTTCATATGGATGTATTTCTTATGAAACAACATTATCAACATCATTCTTAGCCATGAAAAACCATTTTTCTAGGATACACAATCCATCATTAGTCTTATTCAATTATCATGAAATCTTCATTTACACATAACAACAAACTATATTTAGTTTATACTCATGCCACAAGCATGTTCAAGCATGCCCATATGCACCAATTCACATAAATGTGCATTGATCATGTAATATTTCATATCTATTTCATTCACATACATTCTATGTCTATTTTAGGCATAATGCATCAATTCTATCGTGCACTCTAGTGCATATTTATTTCAGCTTGATTGATTGATTTATTTATTTTTGTTATTATAGATGGTCGTCATTGAATTCCCGTAGATGGTCGTCATTGAATTCCTGTAGATTCTGGAAACGTTGTGTACTACCATTCTTCTTATCTGTGCACCACTACTCTTTGATCTGAACCTGTTCTAGCCAAGTTCCACTTGGCCATCTACACTTCCAACCAATATTCCTTATTGGCCACTACCTCCACTTGCGTGATCATGCTCCAATCTTTACATTGCTGGAACTTTTCAACACATTGGAATGATATACTTTATATCATTCCATCACCTTGATACTACAGTATTTTCAACCCATCTTAACCATCAACAACATGACATCCTTTTCTATTGTATCTAGATACCTATTAGCTTTCTCATTTTTATTTAAACACTTTTCCTTACTCCACTAAGTAATTTCCTGTGAATCCCTATCCTATCCACTTAGGACCGATCTAATCCCAATGTGATGTTATATTCCTTATTGGCACTCTCAATGAGTGACCTTTATTATTATTCCCCTTGAATTCTTTGTACATACACCATGCTTCCACTGTGCACTATGATAACAAGAGTGAATTTCTTACTCTGAATACTTTTTGGACAAAAAGGGGCTAATTCTTGAGTAGGAATTATTTTTCAGGAATTCCTATGCCTTCCATTAGACATGTCTCACTCATTCTGTGAGTCACTCATCATCCCTGTGTTCCTTTCTTTTCTTTGGTGGGAAGCTCTTCATCCATCATTACATTTCTACCTTCATAGATATGAATCCTTTCCTTGCCCTTAATTTGTGCCCATTAGTGACATTCTTCACTTATAGGATTCATGCTTCATGTGAGAATAATTTTTGATTCTCCTATTGCAAGCCTTTCAAATTCTACAACAATGGAATACTCATATTTCTCTGCTCTTCCTTATTCCTTTGTCATCCTTGCATCGCTTACTCTACAGTCCTGCACTTCCTTGTGCAACTCTTTGATGCTTCAACCAAATGTACAATCTTGAACTTCTTCCGTGTCCAATGGACCCTATAATTAATATAGAATAGACCCACACAATCCTCATTGTGGAATCTTATCCTATTTCTAGAAATCCCTTCACACAACACTCTATGCTAGAGTGCTCCTCTACTTATTGACAATGTCTTGTTAATAAACTCTGCCCCTTTTTACTTTCCCAATATATTTCACTTCAATGTGCCTCTATACTTATGCACATGCATTATCATGAGTTTCAATACTCTTACTTACCCAACAATCACCTTTGGAACTCACCTCTATCATTTGGGAAAGTTTCTCCAAATTTTGACATTATTTGGAACAATCTTCACATTGCGTAGTCACATGGTTCATGGAATCCAATTTCACTTTTTCCTACAACTTTATGGAGGAAAACGATGCTCCCTTAGATAACTTAGACATTCTATCATTTTTTCCCTCTAGATTGCCTTTCCAATGACCATACTCATGCTTCAATCTGATTTAAGAGCCAAAAGTTATGGCTTTTTGAAATTCCCATTCTGGTCAATGGTGTCGTTCAGGTCCATTAGAAACCTTCCTTATGATTCCTTGAGAATTATTTGGTTCAAAAATAAATTTTGGGTGGGTATTTGGATTCTCCTATCCAATATCTTTCCAATGACTACTTTATTTCTCAATTCTGATCATTTAGAAGAATGTTGTAGTCAATTGAATATCGACAATTCACCCTTTTTTTGCACCTTTCTCCCTAGTGCAAAATAATCTCAAACACCAACTTTTTCCACTTATGAAGCTAAATATGTAAAGAACCAAAGAAACGTTTCTAAGTGACATAGATAAAAATTCCAACACTAAATTCACAACAACTCTCAGATTCTCAAACTGATGCTCCAGTCAAAATATGCAACACTATGAAAATGACAACTTTGTCCCTTTGGACTCTTCTGACTTAGAAATTTTATTCCTGTTGATGCATCCCTACACCAACTCCTTTGGGATTTTGATAGAATCTCAATTGGGTATGTTCACAAATACCTTATGAATGATCTGTCACAATTTTACCTTCATCTAGGATTCAAGATGATAGTTATGGCCTGTAAGAGTTTTGACTGTTTTACATTTTTATCGTTGTATGCTACAGGTGTCTTCTCTCTCACCCTGTACATTTTTGTCTACCTAGATTCCAAATCTGGTTCCATGGCTGACTTCTATGGTTTATAATCTTTCCATAGACTTCTCTTTTTCCCAAACAAAATTTTGAGCAAGGAGTTATGCCCTTTGGAAGTAAGCTGGTGTTGGAATTTTACTTTGCACTAATTTAGCTATAACTTTCTCATACGAGCTCTGTTTTGCATCTATGATACCTTGTTGGAAAGATCTCTTTGAGTTCTTTTAATCAATCTATAGAAACTCTTTATGGTTCCTTTGACATTTACAAGTTCAAAAATTAGAACTCCTAAAATCGTTGTTTAGGGCCTAAAAAAGCTCCTACAAGTTAATGACGTTCGAAAATATTAAAATTTCATAGAAAATTGATTATTTTACTGTTATAAAGTCTTTTAATCTGACCATTGATTTCAAAATCAGGGGTGATCTCAATTTTTGATCCATTGAACCTTCCCAGGCCCTTAGATGAATTTCCACCATCGATCTCCAACTTAAAACAATTTGGACTATTGATTTTCCAACACGCCATCGATGATCGACGATCTGCTATTTACTTTGGTAAACCAACTTTCCAACTGGTTTCCTTGAACCTTGATAATCGGTCATTGGCCATTAGCTATTTCTCTTAGAAAACTATTTTTTCCCACGAATGTCACCGGACCTCAATCATCGATGATCGACCATCGATGAATTTCCTTGGCAACCAACTTGTTACAAACTTCATCGAATCCTGACCATCAGTGATTGACCATCTGTTGGATGATGTGTCAACTATGCTAATGTGGCATGACACATAGATATTGATGTGGCATGACACATCGATGCTAACATGGAAACTTGGCTAATGTTGAATGACACATAGATGATGATGTGGCATGGAACATGGATGTTGAGTGGAAAGACACGTCATTGTCCTCTTTCCTTTCATCGGTGATCGACCTTTTCTCTTGGAAAAATTGAACACCTCACCAATTTTTTCTACCCCGGATCATCAACCATCGATGATCATAGATTTTCTTTGGAAACGTGAAACCTTCTACCAATTTTTGCTAACCCCTAATCATCGACCATCGAAGATTTCCTTTGGCTGAACTAAACACTTTTATCATTTTATTGACCTGACCATTGATGATTGGTGATTTCTTTTTGTTGAACCAAACTCTTCACCAAACTCGTCAATCTGATCATCGACCATCATCGATCTCTACTAACGAACTCCAACGCTTATAATTTTTTGACCAAATACTAGATGAATCTGATCTGTCAATCTCCCATTCAAAATAATATTGTCCATTGATTTATCAATTTTCACCCAACCTTCCTGATGAATATCGACCATCGATCTACTCCATTTCCCAACCACCGAAAATGAATCTTGACTGTCAATTATTTAACTTCGCCAAATTGTGAAAATGAATCTTGGCCATCGATTCTTTAACTTCACCAAACTAAAAAAATGAATCATGGTTGTGGATTCTCTTCTTTTTGCAAAACTATGAAAAAACTTGTAAGTTCTTAATCAACTCACGATGAATTTGGGTTGTTGATCTCAAAATCAACTACAATCTTAGCCATCAATTCATTAAACTCTCCCAGCTTTTTTCAGTCGCCATTAAAATGTGAATTTCGACTTTCCAGGTTGAATTTAACTTTGAAACCTACAAAGCGATGCCATTAAACCTCTCTTCGATGGATATGATGCATTTAAAACTCAAATTTTCTCATGAATTTGGGGATTTCACTTTGATTTTTTACTGTTTCCCCCCAAATTCATCACATATTGAAATTTATGATAGTGAATTTTTCTAAATTCACACTAGTTCTTGGCCCATACAAGTCCAATGTTTGAACCAGAAACTATGACACCATAATGTAATGCACCCAACCTCCAACTGAAGAGCATTATGAGTGGAATACACATTAAATCTTAATATTTAATGTTAAATAATTTCTTGTATCTTACCAACTACAGATCACACATAGATTTAACCATTTGGCTGATACCATAATTATAAATGCATCTACAACATAATGAAAACCATGAATGCAACTATTCAAGAAACAAAAAAATACCCAAAAACCATTTTCACAACACAATTAAACATAGTAAAAACAACATAATACTTATATGTTAATGATTAACCAACTAGATGCATATGAAGGATGAACCTCCCAACCATAGGCACTTCTGTTCATTTTCTCTCAACACCATGCCACCTATGAGAGAGGCTATGAGTCCATAATTCGATTGGGCCCTACAACCTGCACAACCCAAGGAATGGGATCCCCTTTCACTTCACATAGTCCCTTGGGCCTTCCCCACTTCCCTCTAGGGATCCAATGCACTAGGTTGACTAGGAACCTCCCAACTACTCTAAGAGTGCTCACAACAACCTCCACAAGGCTCTTGAGCCATTTCCTTCACAGGAAATGCACTACAGTCTAACCACTCATTTTTTATGAAGACAAGCATCTTTCTCAAAATAAAACACAACCAAACCATGGCTTCCTTCAATAAGAAACACGACTTCCCAAAATTTGCATGTAAAAGCTTGTCTATATATAAAAATGTGTATGTCCAATTTCACCTCCTCCACCCATACAATTTTCCTCTCTTTTCTTGCTTGCTTGACTTACACTCTTCCCCAAACTGATGTGTACTCATTCCCATGCTCTCAATAACTTTGGATGTGACTCCTCACACCCATCCTCTTACATGAGTTTAATGATTGGATTTGGGAACACTCAACAACAAATATAAGACGGTTATACACAATGATGATAATTTCAGGAATGTGGGTTTGGATTAATACCCATGCATAATTCCCTCTTGGACCCCTTTCTCTTATGGAATTGTAGCTCCCCATCATTTTTGTCCCTCTCGTATCGCAACCAATGATTATCATATTTATTACTTATTTAAATGTACAAAATATACAATTTGGCCCTTGATCACATTAAATCAATATAGGCTCTTCGCCCCTATACATCAACTCACTAACCTAATACACATTTATACAGTTACATTATAATTTGCATAGATTAAAATTGGGAGTGTTACAGTTTCTAAATTGGTTCTTGGTTGATTTCTTTAGCAGTAGTAGTAGATTATCTCTCATTCTCTCTCATCTATTCTCTAGCTTCTAGTCTTTGTATAGGGGTTATCACTATACCAGTTCTTGTACTTGTTTTCTATGGTGTATCCAACCTTTTGGAAAGTGCAGGAATAAAACTTGGTTATGCTCGTATCAAGCCTTCAAAGATTGTTGATATT
>JASDQU010011799.1:122540-140690 GCA_032191745.1 Picea mariana
GTCCAGAGCTGTGAGTCTGTGTCTGTTCTAGGAAAACTCGGGAGTGCATTTACTGAATAGGAACCCTGTGTTGAACTCGAGTGGAAGAATCCTTGGTTGTTGGGGAAAAGCTGAGCTAGCTTGTGCGTGGACCCTCTGTTCTGAAATCATGTCTGTGAGATCACCCTGTGAATGCTGAGATGTTTTGGGAAGCCTTGGTCTGTGTTTCCCGTGGGTTGTTGTGACCACGTAGTACTGGACTGCGTGAGGCTTGTTGGCTTGTGAGCGACTCCTCCAGGTGAGAGAGTGCGCAGAGGGAGGAGAGAACTCCTGGAAGGAACCCTGTAGCTGCCATAGAGCCCGAAGACTTCTGGTCCGGTCTGTTCCTGTAACCCAAGGTGCACTCTCCTGGGGTGGAACAGGCATGTGGGGAATGAGGGTCTGTGGGAAGTGAGTGTGGGAGATTCCTGGGAGAGCTTCCTTCCTGATGGTTGTGTATGACTGATTTCCTTGTAACCTCAGCCTAGCCTAGGATTCCTTGCCCTGGGGTGGAGCTCAGTCCCAGCTCAGGGGTGACCCGTTGTTGAGCTGATGAACAGTGTGGTCTATGGCTGGGAGGTTCGTGGGAGGCCTGCACTTGGTTGGTGAATTCTACAGCTGTTAAAAGATAAGTATCTGCATTATATTTTATCACATTTGGCATGACTGTGCTGTATATATTATCATTCTTTCCGCTGTGTAAATGAATTACTGTTGAATGCTATGGCTTGTTTCATTGTAGCAGTAACTTATATATTTTACTCTGGGATTACATGTGTTTAATTGTTTAAATGCATGTGCCTATAATGTCTGTACGAATTATGTAATTCTAATTCATGTATAGCATGGTAACTGAGAGGTTTGGAAACCTCGGTAATGAAAAGGTACACTAAACAAAACATTTCCAACCTCCCCCTCTTTTCAAATTGCTCGCGTAAAGTTCTTGTGCACTCTCGCTAAGCTGCTGCTATACCTATATTCATTACCCTTTCTTGCCATATGCCTCATTTTAGTCACATAAAATTTTAATAAAGAGAGAATAATCAAATTATTGAAAACTTGAGATCATTTCATATGTTACCCAACATATGACTCTTCTACTATGGTATAACCCACTTTTCTAAAAATATTTTTCATTCCATTCTCTTTTCTAATTTTGACGTTATCTCATACCATGTATTTGGGGTTATGACTTTTTTTAAACCTCTAATGAGAATATATGAAGCTTTGATGTTGGCCTCAATAAAGAGATTGATTATTGCTGCTAACGATCATTTTTTGAGTGTATCCCCATATTATTTGAGACGAAGATAACCTTGAATCAAAGACCCAAATGTCCAAAAAACTTGGGACATTGAAATAAATTTTAACCTTATTTAGCTTGATTATTGATGTTACCAATCAATTTTTGGGTGTATCCCCATATTATTTAGCTTGATTATTGATGATAATGATCAATTTTTGGGTGTATCCCCATATTATTTGAGATGAAGATAACCTTGAATCAAATGCCCAAATGTCAAAAAACTTTGGGACATTGAAATAACTTTTAGCCTTATTAAAATAATAATGGGGACCCCCTTTATTACAATTATAAGAAGATCCATTGCAATATCTCTCCACTACCTCATAAGAGATTTGATTATCAACTTATTAAAAAATACCTTGAAATTACTCATGCTCCAATACACAAGCAGTGGGCCCATGAACTAGAGGACACTTAAAAATGCATACTTTTCTTATAAAAACAATCTTTAAAAATGAACCCTGCTTTGGCATGGTTCAAGCGTGATGAACTTGGTGGTTGATATCCCGAGTCAAGGAATTCGAATAGCTCCTCCATAGGCTCCAACAACTGGATAGCTTTAATTCATCCACATATTATGACATATTGTTTAGTTTTGGAGTTCTTTTACTAAATATTATCAGTGGGCGATTTCCGTATTCCAAAGATTAGGGATCCTTGATAGATTGGGCACAACAATGTTTGGAGATCCTTAAAGTCATTTCCTACTTGATCCCTCCCTCAGGCATTTTTTCATTACAGTGAGGCTCCAAAGAGTTTGAGAGGAAGTGAGTAATCGCATTAAAGATGACCATACAAAGAAAGCATCCACAGATTAGATCGTTAGTGTGCTTGAGGCTAACATTAACCCATTATATGAGACTGCATTTTTAAAAGAGCCTCCCCCGGGAATATTGTCCAAGATAAATGTTGGCCTCCATTTTAAGATGTGTTCACCAACTTTTTGAGTAGAGAAAACTCCCAAAACTTCACCCTCTAAAGAGAGAGATTCTGCATGAAATTGACATGTAAACAAGAACACAAATTTTAAATTAATTTTATTTTATTAAGGGAATGGAGGCAATTTTAATCAGTTTACTCCAACATGTTAAATAAAAAATGAACCTAACTACTCAAACCACTTGTCTAACAATGTAAAAGAAGCAACAGACAACCAAAAAGAGGAGGAGACTTTTTTTAGAGGAGGTATGTTGATAGCTTAGTGAGGTTTCATATTTTTTTCAATCTTCACACTCCATACATTTTTTGCTTAAATATTTGATGAAGTTGTTGGCATCAGGGATGTTGTTGGCACAATGGAAGACCCAGGGTTCAGGTTCCAAGATCACACCAACAAGCCCTAACTATAGACCCTTTCGGCAACACCTGTGAAGCAGATGCAGTCTCACCCGAAGTAGCTATGGGGACTTGCAGGACATGGATGCCTACAACCAAAGGGAATACCAAGTGGATCTATTACAAGAATAACACAACATATATATATCAAATCCTAGCTCAGATATACTCTGCACAACTATCTCTCAAATATAACATAGTAAAACAATAACAGCATATCAAATGACAGAGAACAGAGCATCAATCACACACAACACAAGATATACGTGGTTCACCCTCTCTCTAGAATTACATCCACAGAACCGTGCTTTATAATATCTTAATATGAAAGCATACAGTTCTTATCTGCACTCTTAGCTAGCAGATCTTCTCTTCTTCTCTCTCTTTCTCTCCCCTCCCTGCGCACCCAGTTGCAGGGTTGATCTTCACACCCAGCTGAAGATCTTACAATACCAGAAGGCTCTCGCTCAACACTTCTCTCTCACACAGTAGTACTCACTCAATCATACAATAAAAATGAACTCTCAACCAACCTATCACCAACGCATACTAGGTCCTTTAGACCTTTATTTATACATTACAATAGCTCTCAGACACCCTTAGGTTAAGACCTAAGTGTCAAAACCCTAGATACCAAAACCATAGGTGTCTAAAACCCTAGGTCAACTTGACCTGCGTTTTCAGGGCTTCGTCAACCCGTCTTTCCTTCCTTCATGCGTGGTGCTTCAAAGCATCTGTTGACATATTCTTTGTCTTTTTGAGTTTTCCATGATCCCTCTTCCTTGCTAATTTGTCATCCTCGATCTCCTTAGCCAACGACTTTCTTTCTCTTACTTTGCTCCATATTTTTTTCTCTTTTGCTCACTTCGACCCAGTATCAGTCACTTTGTCTTCTGCACAATTCACATTTTTCATTTTCTCCCTTAATCTTCGCTTGCTTCCATAACCAAGGGCCAACAAGCCCCCAACACTCACCTGTGACTTGTCTCGAGGCACTTCAGATTTGAACTTTCTATTCCATTTCCACTTCAGACTGGGCAGGGCAGCCTATGCTTTCTGCACTGTTTCTCCCTTCCTTCCTTGTGTAGACTATCTTTTTTGTGTCTGGTACCCATTTTCAACTGCACCCGGTACCTAGACCCTTTTCCTTTTCCTTTTATTGAGAGCTGCGAGGAAAATGGTTGTCATAATACAATTTCAACCAGCTTCCGTTCACCAAACCTTCCTTCCATTCTCTTGTCAAAGTCTTCAACTGCGCAACTCCTCCTTCTGTAACATAGGAAATCTCATATGGCCCCAGCCAATGCATCCCAAACTTCCCTGGATGCTTCATGAACTTACTGTCATATACCAATACTAGATCTCCTTGCTTGAAAGATTTCTTCATAATGTGCCTGTCATGATAGGCCTTTTCTCTTTCTTTCTGAACCTACTGGTGAAATCCTGCAATAAATCATCTTCTTCCAGTTCTACTAACTGTGCAAGCCTCTCTTGCAAAGCACTAGTGTCATCCATATCTGTAAAGGCTGCAATTCTCAGACTAGGAACCAAATATTTCATGGGTACAACTGCTTCCAGACCATAGACCAATTTGAAGGGGGTCTGCATGGTCAGTTTCTTTCAAGTGGTTCTATAGGACCATAATACTGCTGGCACTCTCAAATCCCAGTCATCCCTATTCACGCTGCATATCTTCGTCAGTGTTGTCTCCAAGATCTTATTGAATGCTTCGACTGTTCCATTTTCTTATGGATGATAGGGCATGCTCTTCTGATGGTGAACTTCAAATTCCTGAGTCAAGGCTTCAATAGTCTTGTTAATAAAATGTGTTCCTTGATCGCTCATAAGGATATTTGGGCATCCAAACCTGGTTATGATATCATCAAATATGAAGTGCGCAACTGTAGTTGCACTACAATCCTTAACTTCTCTTGCTTCTGCCCATCTAGTCAAATACTCTGTTATAGTGTTTATGTATCTAGCTCCTGTGCGCTTCCTTGGTGGGTTGATAGGTCCCACGAAGTCAATGACCCATTTCTTAAATTCCTGTAAGGTCAGTTGCGACGCTAGAGACATGTCATCTCTGCTGGATGGATTCCCAACTCTTTGGAATACATCACAGGCTCTGTAATAGTCCTTAGCATCTCTGTGTAGGGTAGGCCACCAGAGGCCAACTCTAAGAACCTTCTGTGTTGTTGCTTTCCCTATGTAGTGTCCTCCTGTGATGCCTTCATGAGCTTCGGTGAGGATCAATGGTCTCTCTACTTCCATAACACATCTTCTCAATATATCATTAGGTCCCATCTTGTATAGTTGTCCAACTATAAGTGAAAAGTCTGCAGTGCGCACTACTAGTTGTTTCTTCTGGGTGATTGTATATTCACTAGGTGCCATTCTTGTTGACAGGAACTACACTATCTCCATGAAGTGATCATCAACCTTCTTGATGGCCAACAACTGTGCATCTGGCAGTGTATCCTCCAAACTAGTAGGCTCTTCTCCATGTTCCAACCTCGACAATTGGTCAGGACCTTTGTTCATCCTTCTTGTCTTAACCACGATCTCGAAATCATATTTCTGAAATAGCAGAAGCCATCTGCATATTCTCCCCTCCAACACTGGCTTGTTGACTAAGTATTTAAGCGCAAAATGATCAGGAAACATCTTAAAATGTCCTCCCAATAAGTAGTGGTATAATTTATGCAACGCATATACCATGGCTAATCCTTCTCGCTCAGTGGTGGTGTAATTAATCTCAGCTGTTGATAGCTTCTTGATAGCAAAGGATAATGGGTGGTCGATGTCTCCTATTCCCGGTTGTACTAGCACAACACCTAATGCAATAGAATATGCATCGACATGCACGTGAAATTCCTTACTCCAGTTTGGGAAAACCAGAATGGGCGCAGTAACCATTTTCTGTTTCAGTGTGTCGAAGCTCTGCTGGAATTCTTCTGTCTAATGAAACTGACAGTATTTCTTCAAAAGCTTCTCCATGGGTGCTGCAATATGTGTGTATCCCTTAATGAACTTCTTGCAGTATCTAGTATGTCCCAGCATAGTGCACAATTGTTTGACTGAAGTAGGAGGGGGTAGATCGACTATAATGGCAATATTTGATGGATCTACCAGCAATCTCTGCTTACACACAATATGGCCCAACAAAACATCGAATGGTGAAAAGAAGATGCACTTTTTCAAGTTCAAGGAAATCTGACATTCCCTGCACTTATCCAACATTAATCTTAAACATTCAATATGATTTTGCTAAACACTGAAAACAGTCCAATCATCGAAGTATGCTTCCAAACATTTATGTAAAAACTCCTTAAACGCTTCGACCACCACCCTGGAAAAGATCGATGGTGCATTCTTCAATCCAAATGGCATCACTGTATACTAGTAGGATCCCCATTCTATTGCAAATGTGGTCTTATGGCGATCTTCCTTGGCATTTCGGATCTGATGGTATCCTGAAAATCCATCTGTAAAAGAATATACCTCCTGTCCTCCTACATTATCTAACACTTCGTCAATAAATGGTGTAGGGAATGGGTCATGCAAACATGCATCATTCAACTTCCTAAGATCTACACCGATCCTGATTTCTCCTGTCTTCTTATCTTGTACTACCATAGGGCTAATCCATTCTGATTCTTCAACAAGTTCTATGATTCCATCTTCCAGCATTCGATCAAGCTCGATCTTCACTTTCTCCTTATATTTAGGTTTCAATCTGTAGGGTCTTTGTTTGACCAGCCTTTCATTTGGTTTCAAAGGGATCCTCATCTCTCCCATGGGCCCTTTAATGCCCTTCATATCAATGAATTTGGTTGCAGGGATGATTTTAAGGATGGAAATTTATTTTAAAATGTTGAAACCTTGGCGAATCTTACTAATCCTTCATATGCCAAATATAAATGTTTGGCGATATTTTTATAAAAAAATTCAAATTTGTAAGGATTTTATATAGTTTGTGTAAAATTTTGGCGATTTTTAAGGTAAAATGATTTTATCCTATAGAATTTGGGCGAATCATTTTTAGAATAGCGAATATTTTTTGGGGAAAAACCATGGAAAATTAGCCCATGAACGAAATTTAGCCCCTAAAATCATCCCTGCTTGGTTGGAAACAAGTCCTGATATTCATGCAGTAATTCTGTGATCTTGTCAATAGTGGCAACATCCCAATAATCTCCAACATTTGCAAGATTTGGTGTCTATTCTGTTCCAATGTCGACTTTTTTGATATTGATCGGCTATCCAACAAAAGGTATTTAGACTCCTGGTCCTTCTACATCTCTTTGGCCTTCTGTTTATGTGATGTTCACATTTCTAGGATCATCGTCTTCAACAACATTGATATTGTAACAACCTTGCAAATTCTGAAGAGGCATAATGCATTCATCCTCTTCTTGCTCCAAAGGGAGGCCAGGTGCCTCCTTGAACACTTTCTATCTTACAACCTGTAATTCTTGATCTACTATAGGATATTGGATTTCAAACAAAAAGGTAGTTACAAAGTTCTGGGTCATACCTTCCCAATCTGCGGTGATGAGGGACAGTTCTGCTTGAAGATACCAGTTGATGGGAGATGTGTCCAGTGTGTTAATGAATTTGCGCACCCACTTCTCTTGAGGAATATTGCTCTAGGATTCCTCGCAAATTCGCACATGGTCCTTTAGACATCTTTGACCTGTGTACCTAACTTCGCAACCTACTACTTGCTCTGAAAATCGCACTGTCATCAAAGTGTGACATTGTACCCAGTTTGTAATATTGTTTTTGTGTGTCCCCCACCATATTGATGGAGTTGATTTCAGGGCCTCATCCATTTCCAACAATCTTTGTGGTAGTGGTACAATTTCTTCAAAGTCCAACAAGAATGCTTCTAAATGATTCAGACCATCAAAATTGGGCAAGTTACTTACTGTTGTGTCGATCCAGCGGACTTCCCTGGTTAATCTAACACATCTCCTTGTAGATAATTCATACATTTTGTTCTTCCAGTTCTCTAGGGCTTCTTCTGAATTTGATGAGCATGCGCTGTCACTTTTCCAGCTCAAATTCCCATCTGCTGTAGGATTAATGTAGTCCTGCTGTCTGGCTGTCAATTTGTATATGTTTTCTAGTTCATATGCGCGGTCTTCTTCTCTGATGGATTTTGTGTATCTCTGACCTTCATCGGGATCCAAAGGTGAAATGAACCTAAGGCCATCTCTTTCAAACATCATTCTTCTTTTCTTTAAATCAACCAGAGTGTAATTATTGAAAGCCCAATCAATTCCTAACATCTCAGGGTAATGATAATTATCATCAACTATCTTAATAACCTCAAAGTCCACAAATGTCCTTACTCCATCGATGTCTACAGGGACATGCTCCAGTCTTCCAAAGGGGCTTACTGCTTGTTGATTAGCCATCCTAAGCCTGATAGGGGAATAAATCAACTTAGGTTTTCCCATCAGTGCCCAGGTATGCTTCGTCATGACATTGACCTCCGACCCTAAGTCGAGGACCACATAGTCTATATCGTACTCTTCAATATGAGAATTAAGGTGTATTTCTTTATTTTTCCTTCTCTTCTTAGATAGTTGATGTACTGCTTTATTCAACAAAGGATCTACCCTTCCTATCTCATATTGTCTGACCAAATTTTGTATTTCTTGTATGGCTTTTTCATCTTTAATCAACTCAATACACGTATACAATAAATTGACAAGTTTACTCACCTATTTTCCTTCTTCGGGTGAAGTAGACTGATAAAATAATAGAGGCATTCCATATTCTCTTACTTCTTGTTGAACTTTTTATGAAGAAGCCTGGTCTCTTCCGAATTCCTTTCTTGCTTCCTTAAATATCTGCTTCTCTTTCCTTGGGTCAAATTCTTGTGTCTTCTCTGCAACTTTCTTGACTCCTGATTCTTCTATAGTCTTTCCTTGGATCACTCTGCCTTCTCCTATGACAACACCTCCTTGTGTGATAACATCGACTATGGGATCTGCTCCGTGAGGTTATGCTTTTATTAGTTGTATTTTCTGATTTCCTCCTCATTTCTCCTGAATCTTAGCCAACAATGCTGGACATTCCTCAATAACATGCTCGAATGAATTGCAATAGCTGCAAGTGGTACAAGGGTTCTGACAGTCCCTTGCCAAGTGTCCCAGCTGTGCGCAGTTATAACAGATGATCTGTCCTTGACCTCAACCCATACCTACTCCTCTTTCTCTTCCTCACAATCCACCCCAAGGGTTGAAGTTTCCTCTCCCAGGGGAATTATACTGCACAATGCTTCCTTGTTGCTGTACTTCACCTTGAATTTTGTATATATCCCTTGATATTTCATGCATGAGATCGTAAGCCCTACAATCCCTATCATCGTGTCCTACCCACTTACAAAACGTACAATACAAATTTGTGGGTGTCTGGACATATTTTTGCAGATAGTAACATTCACCAAGGTGATGTCAATTTCTACATACCTTGCACTAGGGTAGCGTAACCTGCTTCAAAGGGCTCAGAGCTCCAGAGGCCAAGTATTCATGAAATAAGGGACAATGTTCCTTGTCATGGCCTTCTGATTTGCATCTAATACACCATATGTCTTCTCTTTTATATTTTCCCTTGTCTTTCTTCATATCTTCGACCTGCAGTGATAAGCTAGTTAGCTGACTCAAGACTTGACTCACACCTGAGCTGGATTCTCCCATAGGGGATGATTCTAATTTCATGGCGATCTTCAGTGCCTCAACCTGTGAAGTAATATTTTGTTGCATCAGAGAAACTCTGATGTGTGGCAAGAGGGCAACAGTGAACCATTCCTTGTTCTTCTCATCTGGGATCTGAAAACTCAAATGGCCTGTCAAGATCTTAAATCTCTGATCAAATTCCCACACATGTTCATCTGTTCTATGCTTGATTTCTTTTAGTTCTGTAATGCACTGCGACTCTAATTTAGTTTTCTTGAATTCGAAAGTTAGCACAGTCTTAATGGCATTCAACAGTTTAGGAGTAGATCCTTGGACAAATTTCATGCACCAGCTTAGTGCGCGATCTCTTAGGGTAGTGATGAACTGAGCCCGTTTGACAGATTCGTCGGTGATATTCTTAATACTCCACACAACCTCACATAGAAACCAGTGCTGATCAAGATCTTCAAATCCATCTCCTCTAAAGGTGGGTAACCTCATCTCATCTGCCATAGATCTTCCTAGGTTTCCTGACTAAGTATGTGGTGGACTGCTAATGACAGTTCTCCGAGCGTTATGATGACTTAGATTACTCTGGTTACTTAATGCTGCTGAAGTAACGAGAAGAATAATACTACTTACTTCAATAGTTGGCGTGGTTCTTGAAGTTTCTGGCTCTTCTCGACGAGGTTCCTCTGTCCTAGCAGATTCTAAATGCTCTTCATCTGTTAGATTTGCCTCTTCTCCACTATAGAACCCTTCGTCTCCATGGCTCTTCTTAAACAGGTTCATGAGGTGAACTTCTCTCAATACTTTCCCACTACGTGTATGTCCAACCTCTGTGTCGTTGTTGCTGTCTGAATTTTTGAACATTTAGCTCTTCTGATCTGACTGATTACTGTATCTTCAAGATGTTCTTCTCATGCAATAGCATCTTGATCTTCAACTTTAGAAAATGTAAAAATTTTCCTCGAGGCCCCTTAAAGAAATATCTCTCTGCTTGGCTATACGATTCCACTCTGTCAACAACAAACTCAGTGATATACCCTCCAATGGTGCCATCAAACTAGTGATCTACTCCTCTTGACATAGTGTTATCAACTCTCTTGATCTTCTTGATCAACGCTGACGTCCAAACCACAGGTGGTATGAGTCTGACTTTGAATTGGGTATCTGCTAACCTATCTAGCCACTCATATAGCTCCTGATGGATTACTCCAAAGAAAATATCGTGTATATCAGTAAAGATATATCTTCCCAACCAATCCTCTGTACTAAGATTAGGGTTCTTGTTCTGGGCTTCAGCGAATTCCTTTTCTTGATATTCTATCCACTTTTGAATCTCTGTCTTCGATGGAAACCACCTTGACATTCCCTCAAGAGTATTCATGTCCCGACAACAGAACCATTTGTTGGCACAGGGCCAGACCCAGGGTTCAGGTTCCAAGAGTGCACCAACAAGCCCTAACTACTGGCCCTTTCGGGAACACCTACGAAGTAGATGCAGTATCACCCGAAGTAGCTATGGGGAGTTGCAGGACAGGGATGTCTACAACCAAAGGGAATACCAAGTGGATCTATTACAAGAACAACACAACATCTATATATCAAATCTTATCTCAGATCTACTCCACACAACTATCTGTCAAATCTAACACAGTAAAACAATAGCAGCATATCAAATGATAGAGAACACAACATCAATCACACACAACACAAGATATACGTGGTTCACCCTCTCTCTAGGGCTACGTCCACAAAACTTTGCTTTATGATATCTTAAGATGAAAGCATACAGTTCTTATCTGTGCTCTTAGCTTGCATATCTTCTCTTCTTCTCTCTCTTTCTCTCCCCTCCTTGCGCACCCAGTTGCAGGGTTGATCTTCACACCCAGATGAAGATCTTACAATACCAGAAGGCTCACACTCAACACTTCTCTCTCATACAATAGTACTCACTCAATCATACAATAAAAATGAACTCTCAACCAACCTAGCACCAACCCATCCCAGGTCCTTTAGACCTTTATTTCTACATTATAATAGCTCTCGGACACCCTTAGGTTAAGACCTAAGTGTCAAAACCTAGATACCAAAACCCTAGGTCAACTTGACCCATGTTTTCAGAGCTTCGCCAGCCTATCTTTCCTTCCTTCACACAAGGTGCTTCAAAGTATCTGTTGACATATTCTTTCACTTGCTAAGTTGTCCACGATCCCTCTTCCTTGATGATCTGTCATCCTCGATCTCCTCGTCCAACGACTTGCTTTCTCTTACTTCGCTCTGTCTTTTTTGTTCTTTTGCTCACTTCGACCTAGTATTAGTCATTGTGTCTTCCGTGCCATTCACATTTTGCCTTTTCTCCCTTAATATTCACTTTCTTCCATAACCAAGGGCCAACAGACATCTTGCAAAGTAGCGGAAGGGAAAAATCCATCATGAGTTTTTCTAGTGTCCATGAAGTGAATGGTTTATTTATTAAGTTTTTTGTGTTTTAAGTTTAAGTTTTCTCAGTGCTAATTAGTTTTCGATATGCAGATTTTCGCCTTGTGCCTCACCACCATTGCTCTATTCCATGTCCAACTAAACTTTCTTGTTTTTATTTGTGTTCTAGGCTACATAAAGTATGATGTAACATTCCATATTGATTAGTAATCTTTGGTCCAAATCTTCGCATGGGGCTTGAAAGCAATCAAATACTATAAGGAAATGTATGAGAATATAAACTTCAATAAAGACCAGACTCTTTTCGGCACTAGAATCTATTTAATGTTTATTGTTTTTCTATTTATTTCTTTTCCCTTGGTTTAATATTCAAACTAAAAAAATAACAAAACATTTTCAACACATTTCTTTTCTTTAAATACTTTTAATGTACATAATCTTTTATTTTATTAGTTTAAGTTTACTCATTATAATATTTAAAAAAAAAAAACACAAAACACTTTAATTTATGCACTTGTTGTACTTCTTTGTTTTATTTTGTTAGTTTAATATTTGTTTTACTAATTATAATATAAACACAAAAATACAAAAACAACTAAATTAATGTATTATATTCGTTTCAATTGTACATAATTTTTTATTTTCTTTTGTTTTTAGTTTAGTTTTTATTTGTTTAAATCAATTACTAACTAAAACATTTAAAGAAGTCCATTAGATGTATCTTGGGTGGTTGGGAGGAATGGCTATTACCCTCCCCACCCGGTTCAATTCCTTGTGGGTGACATGTTGTGCCCTTAAAAATGGGTCTATAATATGCTCTTGTTGTTGAGCATCCAATATTCCAAAAATACTCAGCCTCCCTATGTTCTCTCGCGACTTTTGGGTGGACGTAGAGAGCACCAATATTAATACTCATAAAAACTTTGTTCAATTCCACATTTCACTTACAAAAGCAAATACAAAATAATATAAGTTGCAAAATACAACAAAAATCAAATATTGCAAAATCATAAATAAAGATTCATGCTTAGATTCTTAGCCATAGAGTCTAAAGTTCTTTCTTTATGGGGCTTAAAAATTAGGGTAATATTCCTGCCTCTTCCCTCCCAACCTCACATGAGGTTGAGATGTTGGTTTCGAAACACTCTTGTTTCAACATCAACATATTTTTGTGACCATACTAGGAAGGACCGTTCAATTGTTCTTTCCTAGTCTTGTTTTAATTATTTCAAACCATATTTTATCTTCTCCAAATTTATATGTCTCAACTAATTGGAAGCATGTTTAATGGTTGTAACCCTATGGTTTCAACTATTAATCCTGGGAAAGTCATTTGCAAGTATGGAATATTCGAATTTGAGGAAGACCTGAAAAATCACCCATGGTTTATACCAACTCCTTTGAAGCTTGCTTACCCCATTAATCATTTTCCTTACAAATTCAAGAAACATTTACCTTTATTTACGATTCTCCTAGAAACATTTGTCTTTATTTGCATTACAAGTTCATATTCTCCCGCAACTCCCTCTGAGCTCTTAGCTGAATATTATTCTTTAGTGGTGGCGTCTATCTTTACTCCTTCATCTGTCTATCCTAAGGTTCCCTTCTCTCTTCTACCGCCTTCAAAACCTTCACCTCTCTCACAAAATCTCTCCTTCAACCATCGACTGACCATCCTCTTACGTCTCTATAACTCTCACAACTTATATAACTCTTTTCTCGGACTATTTTCACAATCAATCTCCTTCCACGACTGATCATATCTCTTCATTAATTTGCTCATCTGGTTCTGCCACCTCTTTTTAAACATCCATAGCCCTCCTTAGAGCTCATTCATCTCTTGCATTCTTCTCTCATCGACCCCCCATCTCTAGAAACTTCTTCTTTATTAACTCATGAACCCTCCCACAAATCACCCTAGTATTGCAACAAATCAAGAAATTGTTGTTTAATAATGAATATAAACCTAAATATCCACCCATAGTATGTTTTGAGCATGAGAATATACTTCAATATAGTTCATATCCTTCCCTCACAAGAGTGCCAATGGCCTGTAGCAAGGTTTACAGGGACCCTGAAGAGCTCGAATACCTAGAGGAAATTAGACACTCAACCTTTAAGGAATTTGTAGGAACAATAGAAGTTAAAGACACCATCGCCGATGATGTCAATAGTTCATATACTAAACCTTCGAAGTTGCGGAAAGGAAATATAGGGAGTGGGGAGCATCCTAAAATGGATTCTATAGGGGACTATTGGGATGAGCAAACCATAAAAAAGATCCAAGCTCTGTTGCAGGAGTATGAGGACTTATTTCCTAAGAGTTTTTTAGAACTAAAATGGATTAAGGGAGATTTAGGAGAGATGAAGATAGAAATCAAGACTTGTGCTAATCCAGTTAAAAACAGATGATACCACCTGAATCTTAGAATCAAAGAAAAGGTTAAGAAAGAGACCGACATAATACTTGCAACTGGGTTGATTTTTTCGGTGGACGAGGCTGAGTGGATTGGTCCCATTATGATATAGAGTAAGAAGAGTATTGATGATATCAGAGTCTGAGTTGAATACAAAATATTGAACTTAGCTTGCGTACATGATCCTTTTCTTACACCCTTCAGTGATGAAGTAATAGTTCAAGTGGATGGAAATGAAGCATACTCTTTTATAGATGGATTCTCAAGTTATCATCATGTTAGAATTATGGAAGAGAAAAAAAGAAAGACTACCTTTACAACCGAGTGGGGTTATTTTGTATATAATTTTATGCCCTTTGGGATGAAGAATGCCCCAACTGTCTTCTCTAAAATCGTTATTGTTGATTTTCATGACTTTATTCAGAAGTTACTTAAAGTCTATATGGATGATTTGACCGTGTACAGTCTATTGAAGGAAGACATAGGCATGCTTCGGTTGATGTTTGATCAGTGTCGACAATTACAAATATCCTTAAATTTGAAAAAGTGCATCTTTTGCGTGCCTTTTGGAAATTTCTTGAGACACATTGTGTGTAGAGAGGGAGTTCTCGTGGACCCTATGAAAGTTGTTTTCATTCTCAATATTCTGGAAAAGTTACAAAATAAATTTGAAGGGTTTCACTGGACACAAGATTGTGGTAAAGCATTTGACATCCTGAAGGAAAATTTGAGCATCGCCCCTATTTTTACATATACCAAATGGAATATTGAATTCCATGTACACATTGACACTTATGGAATTTCTCTCAATGTTTTCCTTGAGTAACCAAGTGAGCGCAACTATACCACCACTGAAAGGGAAGGTTTAGCAATGGTTTATGCACTGTAAAAGTTCAGACACTACTTGCTGGGTAGTCATTTAAATTCTTTACTGGTCATTCTACTTTGGAATATTTGGTTAACAAACCTGTTTTGGAAAGAAGCATTTGCAGGTGGCTTCTACTATTCCAAGAATTTTCCTTTGAAGTTTTCGTCAAGCTTGGAAAGCTAAAATTTTGTCCTGATCACCTATCTAGGATAGAGTAAGGAGAAATTGGCAGAGCTGTAGATGATTATCTCCTATATGTAGATTTGTTTAAGGTTGATTTTTTTCTAGACTACCTATTTGACATTGTCTTCCCTGGTGGTTATTTCGTAACTCAAAAGAGACACTTAGTGGTTCATGCAGTAGACTACCAACTAATTGCAAGTTAGTTTTACAAGTTGGGATTGGATAACATCCTTAGAATATTTGTGCTTGACCATGAAAGACTAGATATCTTGTGGGAGTATCATAATGGAGTTGCAAGAGGTCACGTTGGAGGAAAGTTGACTGCACATAAAGTATTATAGGCAGGAATATGGTGGGCAATTGTGTTCAAAGATGCCAAACACTATGCCAGAGCATGTGATGTTTGTCAATGATTCGGTAAGTTGTCTGACATGGATGAGTTACCACTACACCCTATTTTAGCATTACATGCCTTTTAGAAATGGGTTGTTGACTTTGTCGGTCCCATTAACCCTCTTTCCAAGCATTCAAAGGAAAGGTATGTTATCACCGCAACATATTACCTTACTCACTGGGTTGAAGTAGAAGTTGTTCAAGATTTCTCTATAGACACAACAAGAGGGTTCATTTTTGAAAACATCATTACTATATTTGTGTGTCCTTGGAGTCTAACCAGTGATCACATAGCCCATTTAATCAGTAAGACCATTGTGTTAGAATACTAAGAGGGGGGCATGAATAAGTATGAGCACTTTATCACTTGTAACCACAATGTAAAATCTTCAATGATATAATCACAACATATAGACATTAACTTGATTAGATACCATTCAACAATTTATCATCTAGGTTTAGTATATCAACAATGAAAAATAAAATAATCACAAATACACAGTACACCAAGATTTACATGGAAACTGAATGTGGGAGAAAACCACGTAATTATTTTCTTATATGTCAAAAGAAATACATTCATAGGAAGCACCAACTTCCCAATTTTCCAGCACCAACTAGAAAGAGACTCCAACCCCCTAATTCTTAGGCCCCAACATGAAGTAATCTCCAACTCCCTGATTTATCAGCTACAACTGGAAGGAGGCTACAACCCCCTTTCCTTTCCTCCTCCAACCGCCCTGTAATATAGATGTAGACAACCCTATCACTACCCCATCAACCTATAATTGTCCATGTCACTGAACTGATATACTTGTTGTTGCTACTAATATCTCTGTTTCTTCTACTGATATCTATATCTCATCAAGACTGCAACAATGCATTCCTCATACCAAGACCCACAAAGGATTTCTCCAAATCAAAAGCTTATGAATTACCAAGACATACTTGTTCCTGATTTCATCAAAATTCACAAACTAACACACACAGGAAGACATACCTCAAATCATGTAACTGATCTGATTTTTAGATCCCTAATTTTCATAAATTTTCCTCACATGTCCACGACTATATGCATTGTCTTCCTGCAAGTATCCATGATTTTACTCACTGTATCCAATGGATGTCTACACTTTTCCTCCTAAAACCCATGAATATACTTAAGGAACTCCTGTATGAAACCCCTTCCCCGTACTCTTGGCTCCTGCAAACTTCATCCTTCATTGGACTTCGCTAACCTTGACTCACTACCTTAGATCTCCAACCTGTATGCTCAGAAGTTTTCATAGAAGTGATTTACAATGGACTCTTCTCTATGTTTTAAAGAGAAATTTCTTAATGAAATGCAATTGCCATGCAATTCATGATAACATGCAACTCACATGCATCCTATTATCTTCTGTTTAGTACCACTTTACTTCAACATGCAACTTTGCTCAAGGATGGCATGAAACTCACATGCAACTCACATGCACCCCGTTATCTTCTGTTTACTTCCACTTTACTTTGACATGCAAATTTTCTCAAGGATTGACATCAATGAAAACCAATCTCAATAATTAATTATCCCTGAAGTAATTAATTATCACCACAATAATTAATTATCCCTGCAATAATTAATTAATATTTTTTGATAATTAATTAATCTTTGAACAATCATTCTCAACAATTAATCTTTCAATAATTAATCCCTTGTTGCAACCACTTTGATTGGTCAAGCTTCTTTATGACCTTCGAGAGGCTTCTAGAATATTCTTGAGGGTCCTCCAACTTCACAGAGCCATATCTCCTCAACCGTGAGGAATTACGTGGCGTACCATATATCACAGGAAATGGCATGACGAGTACTATCCATCTATGATAGTCTTACCTGCAAGTATAATAACCATCATGTTTTATTCCTCGATCAACTACGAGTTCCATGACCAACCTATCATTGGATCCTCTCACATGGATCATACAAAAAAGGATACCTCTCAACCAAATGTACACCATCACCAACACATGCCTCTACCAAGCATGTATTGAATTCACCAGCATACCATCACAAGATCTGTGTATGTACCATACCATTTACCAAACTATACCATGCATAAACCATGCACATCAACACCTGTATGATATCATGTGCCAACCATGCACATCAACCATGTATATCACCCATGTACATAAACTATACCATGATATTTACCATAATAAGTGCATCAACCATGTACCAAACCTGTACCATTTCATCAATGATATACCATATCATTCCATACACCATGTACCATAAGATATGATTAAAAAAGTAATACCATTGGTGTACCTCAACCAAGTACCATCACCACCAAGAGATGTATCCTATCCATGTGCTACCATATACCAAGTGTATACCTTAAAAATGTGTCAATATCAATGGTATACCTCTAACATGAAAACCAACTATCCAATGATATCGTCCACATCTCTATGGATTCCATACTTCTCCAAAGGTTGACATAAATCTCTAAGATC
>JASDQU010011799.1:150547-178918 GCA_032191745.1 Picea mariana
TTTATCAATTTTAAACACAATATAAAATATTCAATGATATAATCATAACATACAAACATTAACTTGACCAGTTACCATTCATCAGTTTATCATCTATGTTTAATATATCAACAATGCATAATAAAGTAATCACAGATACAAAGCACACCAAGATTTATGTGGAAACCCAATGCGGGATAAAACCACAATTTTTTTTTCTTATATGTCAGAAGAAATACATTCATAGGAAGCACCAACTTCCCAATTTTCCATCTCCAACTAGAATGAGGCTCCAACCCTCTAATTCTCAATCTCCAACCCAAAGGAAGATCCAATTCCCTGATTTACCAACTACAATTGGAAGGAGGATACAACCCCCTTTCCTTGCCCCATCCAACCACCCTGTAGTATATATGTAGAAAACCCTGTCACTACCACATCAACCTATCACTGCCCCTGTCATTGAACTGATATACATGTTGTTGCTACTGAAATCTCTATTGCTGCTACTAATATATCTGCTGCTGCTATTGATATCTATATCTCATCAAGACTAAAACAATGCATTCCTCACACCAAGATCCACAAGATATTTATCCAAATCAAAATCTTATGAATTAATGAGACATACCTATTCCTAATTTCTTCATAATTCACACCCTAACACACACATGAAGACATACCTTGAATCATGCAGGTGACCTGAGTTTTAGATCCTTGATCTTCATTAATTTTCCTCATAGGTCTGCGACTGTATGCATTGTCTTCCCATGAGTATCCACACTTTTCCTCACTATAGCCCACGTATGTCCGCACTTTTCCTCTTGAAACCCGCGGATATACTCAAGGAATTCATGTATGAAACCCCTTCTTCATACTCTTAGCTCTTGCAAACTTCATCCTTCACTGGACTTCTCTAACCTTGACTCACTGCCTCAGATCTCCAACCTGTGTTCTTAGAAGTCTTCACAGAAGTGTTTTGCAATGGAATTTTCTATGTCTTTTAAAGATAAATTTCTTAATGACACGAAACTTCCATGCAACTGATGATGACATGCAACTCACATGAAAATCACATGCATCTTGTTATCTTATGTTTACTACCACTTTACTTTGACATGCAACTTTTCTCAAGGATGGCATGCAACTCACATGAAACTCACATGCATCCTGTTATATTATGTTTATTGCCACTTTACTTTGACATGCAACTTTTCTCAAGGATTGACATCAATGACAACCAATCTCAATAATTAATTAATCTTTTTTGATAAATAATTAACTATCAACAATCATTCTCAACAATTAATCCCTTGTTCCAACCACTTTGGCTAGTCAAGCTTCTTGATGACCTTGGAGAGGCTTCTACAATATTCTTGAGGGTCCTCCAACTTCATAGATCCATATCTCCTCAATCATGAGTAATTACATGGCATACCATATATCACCAAAAATGGTATGATGCGTACTATCCATCTATGATAGTATTACCTATAAGTATATTGACCTTCATGTCTTTATTCCTTGATCAACTATGGGTTCCATGACCAACCTATCACTGAATCCTCTCACATGGATCATATACCAAGGGAACCTCTCAACCAGATGTCCACCATCACCAACACATGCCTCTACCAGGAATGTACCGAAGTCACCAACATACCATCACAAGATATGTACCTATACCATACCATGTACCAACCTCTACCATGCATCAAGCATGCACATCAAAACTTGTACCATACCATGTGCCAACCATGCACATCACCCATATACATCAACTTGTACCATGATCTGTACCATAACAAGTGCATCAACCATGCACCAAACTGTTGACATTGACGTGTTCTTTAAATGTTGACATGATCTGTACCATAACAAGTGAATCAACCATGCAAGTGAACAAGTGCATCAACCATGCATCAACTTATAGTCCAAACGACTATAAGTAACTTTCTGGTTAACCGTTGACGTGTTCTTTAAATGTTCTGGATGTCGTGTCCTATCGAATTTGTATTGATACTTGTGCTCATTATTACCCAAATCACTTATTATATCGTGTCGCATTCGTTGGTCATATCCATTGTTAATGTCGCATTACCTCTGCGTTGTCCCCTTAAATGACTATTTAATGATTCCTTCTCATAATTCCCCGTTGTTTCCTATAAAATCATCATTGCCCGACTACTCAAGTTATTGTGTTTTATTCAAGTCATTTGCATACCCAGTCATGGAGCCTACTGAGTGTTCTATGCATCCTCGTCTGCGTCCGCATCCTCCTATTGAGCTTGTCTATTTGTGTAGGTATCCCACCATGGGTCATGCTACAACTACTCATGGGGCCATTCCCAAGGAATTTGTTCCAGTAGACATCATTGATCCATGAGATACATATATATGAGACTTACATGGTAAAGTTGAGCAAACTCAGCTCATCGATGCAGAATTTGTGGATGCAGCCTTGTTCCCAGAGATGAAAGTCGAAGAATATCTAGAGTATTTCCCATTACCATAAGGAGATATTGACACAGAATGGAAGACCCCCTATGTACCACTATGATATTCCACACTCATGAAATTGCAATATTTTCCAGTATTTGGGACCATGGGAGAAGCCATCCGCTACACCAAATTCCTCATCAGTCGTGTCCATAATGGCTCCCTGTGGTTGGACACATAATACCCAATTTGTGCAACAATATTAACCATCTTAACGATCTCTCAATGGAAGGTGACGATGTTATGAAGGGCTTCCAAGGGTGAGGGAAGCATGGCATAAAGAAGGGATAGGTTATCCTTCATGATAAGTTCAAAACCAGGAGAGGTGGTCGAGGAGCCCTGATTACGCCCATTTTTCCTGAACTAGTTTGTTGTGCTTGTTACCCAATTTCCAACAAAGTAATGAAAAAATACACCAAGGGGGAATGCACATTGGATGCCCTCTCGATTATCGATTTCTGTGCACAAGGTTCCATCTTGGACTGGTGTCAATATTTAAGGATTGAATTGTTGCAGGATTGCATGGATGTGCACGAGAAGGCTAGCTACTTCATCTATGGCTACCTCCTAGTCGTGTTTGCGATGTGGAAGTGGAAACCACCAATGGGGAGGGAATTTCTAGTCACTTTATATAGTCAAGTGACGATGAAGTTCGAGTCATGGTACGCCCGTATTGATACCTCAAATTTTTCATTCAACAATGATGCTTTCTTGCAGTGGAAAAATGAGCTTGTTAATGCCACCCAACGTTGTAGGATTCCACGGGATATCCTCAATCAAAATACCAACACAATATTCTTTGGCATGAATAGAGAACACACTTTTATGCGACCAATAGGTAAAAATGTGGAACAATTTCACACTCCTCTCTTTCCCTACTACCATAATGCAAAAATTCTAGACAAGGAGGTTTTCTCATGGCATGGAGTCATGCAAGTGAAGAAGAAGTACATTGTTTCCTATCAGTTGCTTTCCATTTCTCTTTTGGAGGCCCCAACACCAATAGATGTTCTAGGTTCCAACACAACAACCAAAAAAATATCGTGCATGCCCTTAGAGTTAGAGGAGGAAGAGGAAGAGGAGGCATTGCCCATGATAGTTCCACTGCAATTTTCGTCAAGTCCCGATGATGCTACATTTGTAGGTAAAGTACTCTGTGATGTCATTACAACTGAATTTCCTCCAAAGAAACCCTGCATTGGCTCTATGTCCACATATTCCACTGATCCCATCATCACAAATTCCATACCCATTTCTTCACTTCCACCCCATGCCCACACTATTCCCCCTATGTCATCATTTGTCCCCATCATCACTATTCCTAATGACCCCATAGAACAAATCAAATCCACCCCTATCATTGAATAGATTAAGAGAAAGACCCCTATTTTTGTTACGTGAACCCCCTCCACCACTCCATCATCCATTCCCCACACTAACATCGAGATTGTTGTGAAAGAGTTCGGTGACCCATTCACTACGACTATAGGAACCACAATCCCCATTCCATCCACCTTCCCCAACATTCTACAATTCAATGTTCCACTCGACACCCCGCCAGAGATCAACCCTAATCCTAAGCAAGCTGAAGAACCACAGGAGCATGAGAAGATGGTTCATGATCCTAGAATTGACCTGATGGGTACCCAGGAAGACGTTACCTCAACTCACAACACCACCTTAGTCAATGAGCAGGTTGCACCACTACTACAGAATCCCCAACAGTGTTGTTCCATATTAGATATGTTCTTGGAATGCACAAAACTAATCAATATGATTCCCTCATATGTCCAAGACAGGATTTCCCATAGCTTCTGAGCTACGTCTCCTATTCCTGATGGTGTTGACACCCCCAGTATGTTTGAATGATTTTTTTCCAGTGGCCAATCGCTTGCATCAAGGTTTCCAAAGTATCCATATCTCACTAGTGGCGAGCTCGCATCCTAGTCCACACCACAGATCGTCCATGTTATCTATGCCTCCACTGCTCAAATTGAGTAGTGGATAACTTCAGTCGAGCATACGAATGAAGAGATCACATAACATATGCACGAGTTGCACCAATAGATACTTTTGGAATCTGCAGCCAGGGATCATGAGCATGGATTGCACACATAGGCTGAGTCCACTATTGAAGCCATTTCTAACAAGTTTATCTAGGTGTGGCCCACATTAAGGCAGTTTTCTTTTGAGCTCCCTAAGGATATTACCCTGGTTACGCTAGTGCATTGGGTTGAGATTATGGAAGAGGAATGGTCCCAATTAGCGCGGAGAATGGGAAACCTACAAAAGTAGCTAGAATATATTCAACTCAAGGAGTAGGAGTAGCCTAAGGCCATTCTTGAGAAGATCACCTAGGTTGTTGTTGAAGGAAACAAAGTTCGATCCTCCCTCTTGTTATCTCCTCAAATAAATCAATTGAGATTTTTCATTTTAGGTGATAGGATGTCTTTTAAAAAGGTACTTTAAAATTTTTAAAGCTCATTTCTCAAAGCCTTACGCATGTAATAAAGTTTAAATAAACGTTTTTTTAGTTTTTATTTGATCTAATTCAAATCTCAGGTTTCGCTGGCTTAGGCGAACATTTCGATTGTTCATTAGCCACCGAAAACCGTAGCTTTTGGTAGCTTAAACAAAGGAATCCAGGGCTATTTTAGCCACTGAAATCGCAGAAGCGGGGAAAGAGTCATCACGTCCTTTCACATGTTTCAACCATCGGGTTCGATGTTTTATAATTTCAATAAGCCACCAAAAAGACAGGAGAACGAACCGTTCACGACCAGAAGCTGATCTATGTATGATATAAGAGAATCTTTTCAAATCATTATATCATCAAGCCATATGCTTACGTACCTTCCATCATTACAATTATCGACCATGACTGCTGCAAATCACCAACCGTTCTGCCACATCCCTTGTAATCAATGCCACGTTCTAAAGCTCGTCCCATTTTTCTCATTTCTATCACAGCCGAACCGACTCTCGCTAACTCTATACTGTGTAACTCTCCCCTGAAATCCACTCCTTCAATCATAGGTGTGCGGAAACATTGTGGCAAGTGAAGAAAGGAGCGTCAACCCTGAGGAAAGAGCTCGATGACATCAGAAACCTAGAGTCACACCCAGAGGTATGTCAAACGTTAAGAGATACAGGGTGTTCTAAGTTTTGAAAAAAATTACAGAGTTCTCATCAGCAGGTGGCAGAGGCCTTTGCCCTCAATTTCGATGGAAAGAAAGCAATCATAGGCCGGGATGAATTCGAGATAGATGAAGCCCTCATAGCTGAAGTGACAGAGCTTCCCATGACTAGAGAAAAATGGTTTAAAACTACTGTCACTAAGAATGTTGAATTCAGGTCTTATTTGAAACTTGAACACAGGGGTTTGATATGGAAGAAAGACATTCCTGTGTCTTTCCTTGAAGAGAAATGGCAGCCAGTAACCCTACAATCTTTGAGCAATATGCAGACGCCTAAAAAGATCTGTCCTAAGGCGTTTTTTGATCTAAGACAAGGGTATTTTTGAAATTTTGATAATCTCAGGTTTCAGTGGCTTAGGCAAACATATCGATTGTTCATTAGCCACCGAAAGAAGAGTTTTTGGTAGCTAATTGGCCCGAATTCTATCTACTCTAGCTACCAAAAGCACTGATAAGGCATAAAGTTAATGTTTTTGCACAGGTCCAATTTTTTTTTATCCAAAAGCCTCATAAATGGTTCCAATTGATGGAAGATAATTAATGACATCCTTATCAAGAGTTTGTTTTGGTTTTGGAGGTGCTCTACAAGACAGAAAGGTGAAAAACGATTAGCTATTTTCAAGGATATAAGGCTGTTTGACTGTCAACAGGTGTCACGTTCGAATCCTCCCATATCACATGAGATCCAATAGCCTCGGAAGGCTCACTACACCTGCCAAAGAATATGAAGAACATAAAGATTATTTGAGAATTTTAATTGACCTAGTTTATAGGATCTTTACCTACTTTCTTGGGCCAGTTATTGATTTTCTATTTTTGGCAAAATTCGATCCAGTAATCTAGGATCTTGAAACTGTTTGTAAAGGGCTATAAAGCCCAAAACGCTTGATGAAAAAAAGGTTCGATTTTGATTTCTATAATCCACTGTTACTGTGATAAAGACACTTTCTTTAATATATTAAGCCTGCAAGCTTCTTTCATTGTTATTGTTAGATTCTCTTTTCATTCCTTTTCTATGCCTATGAGTTGAAATCATTTCTTTGTCTATGTTTAAAGGTCCTATGGTAACTGTCATCTTACCTTTGATTATTAAACAAGAATCATAAGCATCCTTTGCTAGTTTGTTGACCCATCATATATATTGTTTATGTATGTTTTGGTTAATTGATTGGTTTCTTATCCATTTTATCTACAAACCTATCTGATAATAGCTCTTGAAGGCCTTGTACTGCATGAATATAGCTAGACTGTCTTGAAGATATAATCCAATGATATAGATATTCATCTTGATCCAAACCCACACCCATTATTGAGAAAATTATTACAAAAAAGGTTAAGTTACCAGGCATCTCTGAGATACAGCCTAGGAGAGTTTTCTGGAGTGATAACAAATTGGCGTCGTTGCCGGGGAGAGGAGACTGAAGCTCAACTTCCTTGGGAGATGACAAGATCCAACTTTGATGATAGACAAAGTTTGGACACATTTTTGGTTGTAACCATCTATCTGGCGACTCCGTTGGAATGAAATGGCTTCGAGAAGGGCTCATACCAGGGAAAACGAAGAAAGACCACTGGTAGCACCAGTTCCAGATCATGAGAAGATCATCAGAAGTGGAAAAACATTGCAAAGACAAACTTCCAGATCTACAAGAGCATCTAAACCAGGTATTTCAAGAAACACTTCTTCTTTTGTTTCTAGAGAACCTCTTGTCGAATCCCCTTCTACTGAAACTTCTAGTTCTCAGAAAATTGAGATTGTGTCAGAAAGATTGAAGGGCGACGAGCCTTCAATTTCCTATGATGTTATAGATTCTATTTCTGAGCATGTTACTATATCCAACCTAAGAGAAGAAGTTGTAGAATCTCTCCAAGAAGAGGACTCTTCCTCTTCTTTGAATTCTTCACCAACTAAGCCCATAGAGAGTTTTTTCCATACTCATACCAGTCTACCCATTATTGAAGATATTTTACAAGATCTTTCCTTTAAGGGTGAAGAAAACTTGGCCTTACTACTCGATCAGTTTTACAGAGCTTCTTACTTTCCACCTTATTCAAGAAACACATTCCAGGGTAGTCATCCTACCAGTGCTTCTCCTTCATTCCTCAGTGAAGTAAGACCACCATTGTCCATAGTCCCACCTATCCCATCTCAGCCATCATCTACATAAACTTCTTCCTCTCCATCAACCCCCAAGATTTCCATGGTTTCCCCTTTGACAAAAATGGAACAAATCTTAGCCAATAGGTATGCCCCTCTTGTGTTGCCCAATCCCTTATCAACCATGCCGACATGAGATTAACAGAAATATATGTTGAAGTTTATTGGATCTGGGGATTATACTGCTGAAGAACATATATAATATTTCTATGCTTATGCTAAGAACATTAACATTTCAGAGGAAGATGTTTGGACTAGAATTTTTGTGCAGAGCTTGGATGGCCAAGCCAGAAAGTGGTTCAAGGAACTACCAACAAATTCAGTGGCAGGCATTGAGCAGTTAGATGAGGTGTTTTTGAAACATTGGGGAGAAAGAATAGATCGCTTGTATTATATTTATGAATTCAGAAATCTAAGAAGAGAAAATAGGGAGTTTGTCTCAGACTTCACCAAAAGATTCAATAAGATGTTTGGCAAGATTCTTGCAGAGATCTAGCCAACTGATGCATCAACAAAGATCACTTACTCTTCTGCCTTTGATCTAGAATTTTTCTTAATCCTTAGAGAAAGAAGGTCAGCCACACTCTCTTTAATGCAATATGCTTCTCTTGAGGTTGAATCTAACATTATGGCATCTCAGAAACTTAAAGGAAAATTTGAGAGAAAGAAGTCGTGTACTGATCCTCCTTCTTCTTCAAATACCAAAATGGAAAAGATGGCCAAGATGTTGGACAGCTTGACCTCAAAAATGTCAAAACTAAAAATTCAGAGTCAACAGCCAACAAGAAGTAAAGAGCCTAATGCTTATTCTCCTAGGAATCCCAATGCATTCCCTTACAGAAGGAACAACTAGCAGGTCCAGATCCTTCAGAGAGACAAGAATGCAGCTGAGGACCAAAGTATCAGGGCCCCCTTCCAAAATGCAATGCTAGAAGAAGAACATGAGTTATCTCATGACGAAGTTAAAGAAGAAGACGACATCAATTTCTTTGGGGATGAAAATGATTCCTCCTTCTTGACACAAATAGATTATGAGGAGGCCCAGATGGACGAGCAGATTCATGAGGAAAGCATTGAAGAATATTTTTATGAGATAGATGATCAACCATGTTACAATTTAAGATCTAAGACTGCCTCTCCAAAGCCATTGCTTGCTGCTCCCGGAAAAAAGAAAGATGCTGCTGCCAAGCAGCCTGCTGCTCCTGCAAAGCAAACCTCCGCTCATGCAAAACAACAGTAGAAGCAATTTCAACCCCAAGCCAAAGAACAAGTCTCCCTCAGAGCTCCTCCTAACGAGGTAAAACCTTTCGATAGAATATCATACTCATTTAATTTCAAATCAGAAATTCAGAAGGTGAAAATACTTATGCCGTTGACTAAACTTATTAAGAATGACATATTCAAGTCTGCTATCCTGAAGTCCCTTCAACCAAAGACTCCTCCAACTGTTGATTATGTAAAACTTCAATATGACAAGCCCACAGTGACTATAGGACCTATGGTAGAAGACCGATATGACTCTTGTCCACCCTTCTACATATCCCTAAATATCCATGATAAGATCCTTCACAACTGCTTTCTTGACTCGGGAGCATCGCACAATCTTATGCCTAAAGCAGTGATGGATGAACTTGGGCTTGAAATCACAAAACCTTACCATGATCTCTTCTCTTTCGACTCTAGGAAAGTAAGATGCCTCGGCCTCATAAAATACCTTGTCATAAACCTTGCCTAGCTGCCAATGAGAAACATGGTAATGGATGTTGTAGTGGCTGATATCCCACCCAAGTTCAACCTCATTTTTTCACATTCATGGAGAAAAATGCTAGGGGGTACCTTGCAGATGGATCTTTCATATGCCACAGTCCCGGTGTTTGGAGCAGAGCTAAAGAGAATTTACAGAGAAAATCAGCTTGACTACATCATTAGTGATGGGAAAAATTCTATAAACCATCCCATTTATGCTTTAGACACAGACTTTGGATCATGCATTCCGCAAATAGATGATTCTCAGCCAGCTCCTTTGTACATCAAAAAGCCTACTTATCAGCAGACTGATGGAGAGAGTACTCCCATGTGGAGCATGTTCTTTGATGGTGCCAGTACCAAAGACTTGGCAGTTGTAGGTGTAGTTTTGATTTCTCCTTCAAAAGAGGCCATTCATTTGTCTTTTAAAATTGATTTCAAAACTACTAACAATATAACAGAGTATGAGGCTTTGCTATTGGGATTAAATTCTGCCAAGGAGATGGGAATCACAGGACTATAAGTGTTTGGAGATGCAGATCTTATCATACAACAAGTGAATAGTACTTTCCAAAAAAAACATGTCAGCTTGAAAGCTCACAGGGATGAGGTATGGAAAATCAGGGACTCTTTCTCCATTTTTGATATTTCTTATATACCCAGAGCTATGAATCATCTTGCTGATTCCCTTGTTGTCTCAGCCAGTATGTTCATTCCTCCCATGCCTCCCAGACTGAATTATGAAATCCAATTCAAATATAGACCATCCCTTCCCGACAATATCAAATATTGGAAAGTCTTTGAAGATGATGATGAGCTTAGTAGATTTCTCCAGGTGGTAGATGAATTTTCTGATATGCATATTGACCAGGAAAATCAAAATGTAGAGGAATCCAAAAAGCCTAAGCTAAAAAGAAAAATGGGTCAACATGATATTGTTCAACTGCCCAACAATTATATACCTCGGGGTTTGGTGCCTCTTGAGAAGCTTTTCGACCAAAACGATGTCCCCTACAAACCTGATAAGAAGGAGAAGGATCCTGCTGTCCATGAGCACAATATAGGAAGCCAAAGTCATCCTAAATTCATAAATTCGTCCGCTGAATTAACTGTTGTTCAGAGGTCAAATTATTGCAGCATTATGAAGGAATTTGCATATGTTTTTGCCTGGAAATACAATGATATGAAAAACTATGATCCTGATGTCATTCAACATAAGATTCCCCTTGAGAAAGACACCATCTCTTTCAAATAGAAACTGAGACTTATCAATCCTCTCCTATTGCCTGTAATTGAAAAAGAAATAAAAAATCTCCTTGATGCCAAAATCATAATTCCATTAAGATACTCTAGATGGATTGCAAATCTAGTAATAGTGAGAAAGAAAAATGGTGAGATCAGGTTATGCGTTGATTTTAGAAACCTAAATAAATGCTCAAAGAAAGACAACTATCCCCTACCCAAGATGGAACACTTGCTGCAAAGAATTTCAGGGGCCACTGTCATGTCTTTCCTAGATGGCTTCTCAGGCTATAACCAGGTTTCTGTACATCCTGATGACCAAGAAAAAACTTCCTTTTACTACTCCTTGGGGTACCTTCATGTATGCCAAGATGCCATTCAGGCTAATGAATGCCGGGGTGACTTTTCAGAGGGCCATGGACATAGATTTCATGGGAGAGAAGGACAAGTTTGTCCTCATCTATCTTGATGATATCATAGTTTATTCTAATAGTCATGAAGAGAATCTGAAGCATCTGAAAAGAGTATTTTTGAAATGCAGATAGTTCGGGATTTCGCTAAACCCCCAAAAATCTCAATTTTCTCTCAAGAAGGGTAAGCTCCTCGACCACATTGTTTCAGAAGAAGGAGTGAAAATTGATCCAGCTCGGGTGGAAGCAATTCAGAGGTTGTCCATACCAAGGTCAAAGAAAGATATCCAATCTCTACTCGGTAAGATAAATTTTGTCAGAATATTTATTCCTAATTTCGCTGAGTTAGTGAAACACATAACCTCTATGCTAAAAAAGGGATTCAAGATAAAATGGACAGACAATGCAAGAAGTTCATTTCAGGATATTAAACAGGCTATCATGGAATCCCCCACTCTAATCAGTCTAGATATCCAATCTCTACTCGGTAAGATAAATTTTGTCAGAATATTTATTCCTAATTTCGCTGAGTTAGTGAAACACATAACCTAAATACCTAAACCTGACACTGCTCCAGAATCTTTCCGATTGCTCATTCGAGAATTACGATCTTTAGCTCTAGAATTGAATCATGCTATTATATCTGAGAAAGACTTTCAGATAGATAGAGAGGAAGTTTGATCAGAATGAATCGAGATCTTTTATGATTTATGCTAAAAAAGGGATTCGAGATAAAATGGACAGACAATGCAAGAAGTTCATTTCAGGATATTAAACAGGCTATCATGGAATCCCCCACTCTAATCAGTCTAGATTACACCAAGAACTTCTATATTTTCTCTTTTTCTTCCTATGACACGGTGGCAACAGTCTTGTTACAAAAAGATGATGAAAGTCTTGATCATCCAATGGCCTTTTTCAGTGAAGCACTCATAGATGATGAACTAAGGTATGATCCTATAGAAAAAAAAGCTTATGCTCTCATTAAGTCATTAAAAGCTTTCAGAATTTATATCCTCCATGCAAAGGTTGTCACCCATGTTCCTTCAGCCTATGTGAAGGATGTCTTGACTCAGCCTGACATTGATGGAAAGAGAGCTAAATGGATCACAAAGATGATTGAGTTTGACATAGAGGTGAATCCCGCTAAGATGGTAAAATGCCAAGGCCTTTCCAAGCTTTTAACAAAAGAGAACTGTGATCTTTTGGACATAAATTTTATTGGGGAAAGTTCAACAAGTTTGCAGACAGGGGTAGCAACGGAAGAACAACATGGAAACCATCAGGTGGCTGAGAATTTGTCTTTATGTGAGTGGTATTCAGGTATTATTCATTTTTTACAGAAGTTGGAGGTTTCTCCTGAACTTAGCATGACTCAAGCCTGAGCCCTTAATCTCAGAGCAATTAAAATTTTCATTAATAATAATCTTTTGTATTGGAAAGATCCTACTAGTTTACTACTAAGATGTTTAGACAAAGAAGAGTCAAATGAAGTCATGCATTGGTTTCATTCAAGTATTTGTGGAGGCCATCATTACTGGAAGACCACAACTCATAAAATCTTAAGGGCTGGGTATTATTGGCCTTTTCTTTTTTTAGATGTGTGCGGCTTTGAGAAATCTTGTGATAAGTGTCAAAGATTCACAGGAAAACAACAACTAAATCTCTGCCCCTGAGACCTATTGTAGTGAATGGTCCTTTTCAGTAGTGGGGTTTAGATTTCATAGGAGAGATTAATCCTTCGTCTAGTGGTCAGCATAAATGGCTCTTGGTATCCACTGACTATTTTACAAAGTGGATAGAGGCAATCCCCACTAGAAATGCCACTCATCAGGTCATCATGAAGTTTCTCTATGAGAACATCCTAAGCAGATTCGGTTGCCCAAAAAGGCTAGTGACAGATAATGCAACAACTTTCAAAGATGATGCATTGGTTGACATGTGTAAGTCAAAGGGCATTCAATTGGTACACTCTACTTCCTATTACCCTCAAGGTAATGGCCTTGCCGAGTTGTCCAATAAGAGTCTAGTCAGAATCATCAAAAAGCTGTTGGAGGAGAATCAAAAGAGTTGGGATTCTAAACTAAAGTTTTCTCTTTGGGCAGATAGAGTAACTAACAAGAAATCCATAGGAACTTCTCCCTTCAAACTAGTTTATGGCACTGATGCCATTTTCCCCATTCAGCTAGTTTTACCAGTGGCTAACTTTTTTCAGGAGGAACAAACTAAATCAAATGATATGGTGAGAAGAATGCTTGACTTGGCAGAGTTGCAGCAGGTCAGAGAACAACTAGTGGATAAATCAGAAGCTCATAAAAAGAGGATCAAGGATACTTTTGACAGAAAAGTAAAGGTGGACGACTTTCAGGTTGGTGACTGGGTTTTGAAATGGGATGCCCTCAGACAAGATAAAGGCAAGCACGACAAGTTTGATTCTTTGTGGACCGGTCCTTTCATGATAACTCAAGTACAACACAACAACACCTTCATTCTACAAAGTCTGGAAGGTGAAGAAATGTTTGGTGGCCCAGTCAATGGGCGTTTTCTGAAACTCTATTTTATCTAAGGCTTCAAAGCCTTGTCATTGTAATTTTTATTTTCAGCTTTTGTTTTTACAAAATAACTCCATGCCCAATGGAAACACTAGTAGATAGGTTTGAATTTTTGTTTTTTAGGAAAGGCATTGGTTTTGTGGTGCTTGAAACCTCATAGGGAGGCTTTCACCCCCAATAGGAGCCAGTGTTATCTCCTCAAATAAATCAATTGGGATTTTTCATTATAGGTGATAGGATGTCTTTTGAAAAGGTACTTTAAAATTTTTAAAGCTCATTTCTCAAAGCCTTATGCATGTAATAAAGTTTAAATAAACGTTTGTTTAGTTTTTATTTGATCTAATTCAAATCTCAGGTTTTGGTGGCTTAGGTGAACATTTCGATTGTTGATTAGCCACTAAAAGCCTTAGCTTTCGGTAGCTTAAACAAAGGAATCCAGGGCTATTTTAGCCACCGAAATAGTAGAAGCAGGGAAAGAGTTAGCATGTCCTTTCACACATTTCAATCATCAGGTTCGATGTTTTATAATTGCAATAAGCCGCCGAAAAGACAGGAGAACGAACTGTTCACGACCAAAAGCTGATCTCTGTATGATATAAGTGAATCTTTTCAGATCATTATATCATCAAGCCATATGCTTATGTACCTTCCATCATTATAGTTAGCGACCATGACTGCTGCAAATCACCAACCGTTCTGCCGCATCCCTTGTAATCAGTGCCACGTTCTAAAGCTCGCCCCAGTTTTCTCATTTCTATCACAACCAAGCCGACTCTCGCTAACTCTACGTTGTGTAACTCTCTCCCGAAATCCACTCCTTCGATCACAAATGTGCGGAAACATTGTGGCAAATGAAGAAAGGAGCATCAACCCTGAGGAAAGAGCTCAACAACATCAATTACCTGGAGTCACACTCGGAGGTATGTCAAATGTTCAGGGATGCAGGGTGTTATAAGTTTTGCAAAAAATTACATAGTTCCCATCAGCAGGTGGCAGAGGCCTTTGTCCTCAATTTCGATGGAAAGAAAGCAATCATAGGCTGGGATGAATTCGAGATAGATGAAGCCCTCATAGCTGAAGTGACATAGCTTCCCATGACTGGAGAAAAATGGTTTAAAACTACTATCACTAAGAATGCTGAATTCAGTTCTTATTTGAAACCAGAACACAGGGGTTTGATATGGAAGAAAGACATTCCTGTGTCTTTCCTTCAAGAGAAATGGCAGCCAGTAACCCTACAATCTTTGAGCAAGATGCAGAAGCCTAAAAAGATCTGTCCTAAGGCATTTTTTGAGATAAGACAAGGGTATTTTTGAAATTGTGATAATCTCAGGTTTCAGTGGCTTAGGCGAACATATCAATTGTTCATTAGCCACTGAAAGTAGAGCTTTCAGTAGCTAATTGGCCCAAATTCTATCTACTCTAGCTACCGAAAGCACTGATAAGGCAAAAAGTTAATGTTTTTTCACAGGTCCAAGTTTTCCTTGTCCAAAAGCCTCAGAAATGGTTCTAATCGATGGAAGATAATTAATGACATCCTTATCAAGAGTTTGTTTTGGTTTTGGAGGTGCTCTACAAGACAGAAAGGTAAAAAACGATTAGCTATTTTCAAGGATATAAGGTTGTTTGACTGTCAACATGTGTCATGTTCGACTCCTCCCATATCACATGAGATCTAGTAGCCTCGGAAGGCTCACTACACCTGCCAAAGAATCTAAAGAACATAAAGATCATTTGAGAATTTGAATTGACCTAGTTTATAGGATCTTTACCTACTCTCTTGGGCCAGTTATTGATTTTCTATTTTTGGCAAAATTCGATCCAGTAATCTAGGATCTTGAAACTGTTTGTAAAGGGATATAAATCCCAAAACGTTTGATGAAAAAAAGGTTCGATTTTGAGTTCTATAATCCACTGTTACTGTGATAAAGACACTTTCTTTAATATATTAAGCCTGCAAGCTTCTTTCATTGTTATTGTTAGATTCTCTTTTCATTCCTTTTCTATGCCTATGAGTTGAAATCATTCTTTGTCTATGTTTAAAGGTCCTATGGTAACTGTCATCTTACCTTTGATTATTAAACAAGAATCATAAGCATCCTTTGCTAGTTTGTTGACCCATCATATATATTGTTTATGTATGTTCTGGTTAATTGATTGGTTTCTTATCCATTTTATCTACAAACCTATCTGATAATAGCTCTTGAAGGCCTTGTACTGCATGAATATAGCTAGACTGTCTTGAAGATACAATCCAGTGATTTAGATATTCATCTTGATCCAAACCCACACCCATTATTGAGAAAATAATTACAAAAAAGGTTAAGTTACCAGGAATCTCTGAGATACAGCCTAGGAGAGATTCTTGGAGTGATAACACCTCCATCACTAGGCTGGTGAGTGTAGTCGGTTGTTTTCCATGGTCAATGATTAGGTCATCATATTAGAATATATCAACAACCTGGTAGAAGAAATCTGGGTTCAAATAAAGTAGATGAACAAGGAGGTGCATGCGATCACTAACCCCATTGCACACTAGGAGAAGTTTGCAGAGATCCAAGAAGGCGACGAAAGACTCGATGGGATGTATGAGGCTACTTGAGTTACCAAGAAAGAACTCAGGTACTTCAAGCCTGTAGTTCATGATACCTATGTCAATATGAAATAGTTGGATTCAACTACAAAGATTGAGTGACAGATGCTACTATCCACTAAGCCTGTGGAGCCAAATTTTGTAGCTACACAAGAATTTGTTGCAGGAGCTTCCATTTTGGTGCGGAAGTGGCAAGACCAAGTGGAGTAGTATGACTTATTCCACCAACAAGCAGTAAAGGTCATCCCAGATTTGGGCCCTCCATTTGAAGGAAGCCCCAGTGAGGAAGTAGAGGGTTGACTCTGGACAAGTCAACAATTGTGATCGAGGCCTATTGGGGTCTCTATTTTTGGAAATGCCGAAGTTCTGGGGAAAGCGATGTATGCTAGCTGGAAGATGAAGAAGTAAAGAAAACCAGTTAGAAGAAAGGAGAGATAAATAAAAGTGTAACAATGATAAATACAACCAAAAGAACCATGCACCAACTAATCGAGCAGTGAAAAACAATAAGAGCATCAAGTGCCAGTGGGGAAAATTCGAAAAAATAGTGGAACAAGGAATCCAAGAAGCGCCCAAGAGAAAAGTATGACGAGGAAGGAAATGTGATGAGGAAGAGGTTACTACTGTTGGTTGGGTTGGGATCGAGTCAATATTAATAAAATATTGTAATGGGATTTGCTGGTAGTACTATGCTTGCACAATAGGTTTTGAGTCTGTAATGGGTATTTGGGGCTAGATATCATTGTGAAACCTATTGCATGAGAGATACTTTTATTGTATGATATTTAAGGGAGATGATTCTAACATAATGGGCTATTTTGGGGCCTAATTTTTTTTATTATTGTTGATCTGTCTTGATGTATATGAAGCTATGTTTTTGTCACGCTATTACTTCTTTCTTGTATGGATAGTATTTGATCACTGCTTGTGTATGTGTTTGGGATATGCTCCATGGATCTAATTAATGTTAATCTAAATATGATGTTGCATTCTCCTTGACTCACTTCATCATCCAAGTCTCAACTACAGCTTGGGTGAGACTTCTTTCCCTTGTGGAAGGATAAATATGTCGACGTTGCTAGACTATAGCGGTGCCTTTTGTTGGAAACCATAGAGAACAATGGTCTCAACCTTGTTCCAACAAAATCACTTAGATCCTAAGCCTCATTCTTTTCCAAGGCTGTTTTTTCTTCAACCATGGCCTTTTTCCATAGTTTTCCATCCTTTGAATCCATTGCCTCCCTAACAGTTCTAGGATCATCATCAGTAATAGAAAAATCACAATTTGAATGGAAATTAGGTGGAGTATACCTTTTTGGTCGCCTTCTTTCTCGAACAAATCTCCTCAATACTAGAGTATGATGATATTATTCTTTTGATTTATGTTCTTCTATAGAGTTTGATTCATCATCCTTCCTTGGTAGGACTTCTTCTTTGAAAACATTTTTGATTTCTTTAAATACCACATCTTGACTATATACTACCTTCTTAGTTTCTGGGTTCCAAAGCTTGTAACCTTTTAGAACATATTTATACTCAATAAATATACACTTTTCGACCTTTTTATCTAGCTTAATCCTATTTTCCTTTAGAACGTAACCATAGGCACCACAAGAAAATACCCTGAGATGTGTCAAAGATGGTTTCTAACTAGTCCATACCTCGTGTGGAGTCTTGTCATCCAATGCTTATGAGGGTGATCGATTGATGATGTAACATGTAGTACCCACTACCTCTACCTATAATTCATGTCCTAACCCAACACCACTGAGCACACACCTTGCTTTTTCCATCAATGTCCTATTCATCCTTTCTACAACTCCATTATGCCGAGGTGTGTATGGAGTAGTATTCTACCTTGATATACCATACTTCTTTCAGACTTCTTCAAATTCATTTCCGTAGAACTCTCCACCATTATCCATCCTAAACACCTTATTTCTTTTCTCTGTTTGATTTTCCATAAGAGCCTTAAACTCTTTAAACCTGTCAAAGAATTAGGATTTCTTCTCAAGGAAATAAATCCATGTATTCCTCAAGAATTCATCTATAAATGAGACATAGTACATAGATTTTCCTAGTGATGGAACTGACACAGGTCCAAACACATCACTGTGCACCAATTGTAAAATTCCACCTGACCTCATTGCATCATAGGGGAATCTTACCAGGTTTTTCTTCCCATACACACAATGTTCACAGAAATAAAAATACAGAGAGTAGTTAGACACACATTCAACCACATATTTACCATATAGTATTCGAAGGACCTTCTTTTCAATATGCCCCAATCTTTGATGCCACAACATAACCTTTTGTCCAGAGACTGCATAAGTTTTTTCTTCTTCAACTCCAATCTTGAGAACAATGGAACTATTTAAACCATCAATAATAGTGATTCCTTGCAGCTTATATAGAGTTCCACACCAAAATCCCTTCAACAACACCATTTCTTCTTGAACCATCCTGGAGGTTTCTTTCTCAAACACTGTTTTTATCCCTGCATCATCCTTTTTACTTACATAAATCAAATTTCTGGCCAATCCTAGGATGCGAAAAACACCAGGGAGTGTTCTAATCCTTCCATTCGAGCTTCAACTTGAATTTTCCTTATCCTATGATTTTGGCTGTCGATTCATCACCTAGGAAAACATCATTTCCATCACACCTTTCATATTAACAAAACCACTCCCTATGAGCAGTCATATGAAAGGATACACCCGAGTCACACAACCATGCCTCATGATATGAATGTGTGCTTCAAGAATCCAGGTACACATCCCCTCCTTATTCCGTTGAGTTTTTTTCTTCTGTACAAGGAGCATCTTCAAATCCCTTCCCTCTATCAACACTTTTGGATCTACATTGTTTCTTGTAGTGCCCTTCTTTTCCACATCTCCAACATACATTTACAAATTTTCCAGGAGATTTAGATCTTTCCTTAGATTTAGATCTCCCACTTAAGGAATTAGATATATTTCTTTCCTGGGAGTGTCATATTGCAAATAAGGCATCTGTGCTTTGTCCTTCCATGTTTTTTCATCTCATCTCCTATGAAAACAAGGATGAGACCACATCATCAAAACTTAAAGTAGTTGTATTACTACCTATGGTCAAAACCAAAGTATCCCACGAGTCTGGTAAATGGAACAATAAACTAATACACCTGTCATCATCATAAATCATAATATCAAGAGATAATAGTTGACTTACCATAATATTGAAGGAGTTCATATGCTTTGTCACCGAGTCTCCATATTTCATCCTTAGGTCATACAACTTATTCTGCAGGAACAATTTGTTTACCAATAAATTTGACTGATACAAATCCCCTAACCTATCTCACAATGCCATGGTTGTAGTTTCCCCTGAGACATTCAATAATACTGAATCTGAGAGACACAACCGGATTGTGCTCTTTGCCTTCTAATCCAAATTTTCCTAGTCTTCTGCTAACGTTCCTATAGGTTCAGTATCTAGATCCACAATGATCCATTGATCTTTGTCCACCAACAAATCTTCCATCTTGAGCTTCTATAGCTCAAAAAATTTCCCATTAAATTTTTTGTTCTCTATTTTTGAACTACTCACCATTTATTTTTCACCTAAAGAATCAATACCATAGATCTCCCACTATAACAAGGTTTATCACAGGCTTAAGCCAAACCTTTAGCCATAAATCCACCCCCCTGAAGCCAATAACACCTCTAATACCAAATGTAGATTTTAACCTTGTACAATTATTTACTGCAAACAAATTCTTAATAAAAAAAAAAAAAGACACACACGGAAACACACACACACACACTCATTACACACAGATTTTACCCTGGAAAAGCAAACCGGGAAAACCAACAACATGTTTAGAGTTGCGCCTCCAATATTCTATTCATCATATATATGCATTGTTTACAATATAATATATACAGGATCTCATGGCATCCAAAATCCCTAATCCATTGACCCAGATTAGTTAACAACCCTAATTTTGAAACCAGAATTAGAAAAAAATTAGCAAAAAACCACTAAAAACGATTGCAAAAAGAACCAATTCTTTTTTTCGTGGGAACTACCCCCAAACCCCAACGCAGGGGGGCTCCTTCCCCCCTGCGAACCCCTCCTATAGGAGGGATCTTCCCCCTTGTGACTCCCCAGGAAGGGGGGGGTTGCACCCCTCCGTGACCCCCTAGGTAGGGGGGATGCGCCCCCCCTACAACCTACAGGGTCTCCACTCAGTCAACTTATGATATAGTGCCTACGCTCATGGGATATTAAATAATACCTCTAATTTCACTAGATATTGATAAATACCTCCAAAAATCCTTTTTTTAACCCCCTCCCAGTTCATATTTCTAATAAAAATAGCCACTATTTTTACTAGACATCCCATGTTTTTACCCAATACCCCTTTTTATATCCTTGAATATCTACAAACCCCCTCATACCCCACATGTCCCACACCCACAATACCTACAATATATTGATTCTATTTTTCACAGTTTTAAAACCCCCTCTATTAATGAACGTGAAAAGATATTGGTCAATAAGGTGAAGCCCCCGTGCTACAACCCCCCATGCCAAAAGGGGGATAATGCCCCCCACTTGTGACCTCCCCACGTCCTCGGTGCAATGTAGAGACTAGGTCTAGTCATGCAAAAAATATAACAATTACCCAACACTTAATAGGATTACCTCATCCTCTGCACTATCTCTCAAACTTCTACTATGAGAAAAATGTAGCCTAATATTTTTCTATTATTGTGAGCCTCTCTCATAAAGCCCATATTTCCTTATTTTTGGAATTTAATTCCTTTTGCATATCCTTATATTTTTTGGTCCCTTGACGTGTGTTGTCGTTCCCAACTCTTTTTCCTTTCCTTATGTGGTGAGTGTAATATTTATATTGACTTGTTTTCTATTGGCTTGTTGTTACATCTTATATATTTATTTCCTTCTTTTTGGAAGGAAATTCCAATAGATTGGGTTTTCTTTAAATTTGGTGTTCTTTGTGATAGAGGTTGTATTATTGCATCTAACTATGTCCCCAAGTTTTGGTTGTTTTCCTACTACTTGCTAGGTCATGTTCTACCTTGTCCTTTTGTACACCTCTACTGCTTTGGCTAGATCTTCTTCTTGATTATTCTTTTCCTTTTCATTTTTCTTCTCTTCCTACATTTTCCTCTCTTCTTTCTTTCTACTTCTTCTCTTCTCTTCCTCTTCCTCTTCTTTCTTTCTTTCAATTTTTCTTTTGTATTTTTCCTCTCTTTTCTCTTCCTCTTGTTTCCTTTTCATAATCTATTCCTATTTTTATGCTTCYTTGTTTTTGTTCTCTATCTCCATGAYCTGGTCCTAGCTGTCCCATTAGTGATGRAATTGGTTCCTTCTCTTATWCAAAGTCCTAACCTTAGATTGGTTTTAATTTTTCTTTTCCAGGCTTCTTATTTCTTCATCCATCTCCTTGATTTCATGTATATACCACTTCTTCATTTCTTCATCAAGGATTCGGTTGGTTCTTCATGTACCTATGAGGAAAAAATTCCTATAGGTCATCTCTCCACTATACTTGTAGACAACAAGCTATTCAAACATGCCTACTATAAAACCCTAGCAGGTTTTTCTTTCTTCTTATATCTTCTCTACATGTCCTCATAACATAATTCTCGATTCAACATCCCTTTGGAATCCCACAAGATCTTTTCAACATAAATGTTCACGTTTGAAACTGGTTTCCCAAAACCCACATAACCTTTTTCTTCATCAATCTCAATCAATATCCTGTTGAAATCGATCACAACATGGATCGATTTCAAATATTCTCGATCGCGTTCCTTAATTCATTTCCTGTTCCTCCTACTATGCTTCAATGTTTTAATGGTTATTGGTGTGTTCTGCAATAATGGCACAGGTAAGCTCCCCTCTGGTGTTTTCAATCTCCCATAAGACTAGACCCTAGAACCTTTCTCTTAACCTAGGGTGTGAAGGTCCTTCCATTGTACTCGTTATATATTTATCATAAATAGAGACCCTATGGAACCATTCAACCTTTATCCTAGATTGGAATGATAACTACATTCATGACAGTCACAGGGACAACCTTTCATTAACACTCAAAATAGAGTGATTTTCATTTCATAAATCATCTTATATTGTATTTACATGAGGTCTATCCTTTCTCTCACAGACCTGATTTACATTCCATAGTCTTCTTTGGCCTCCTAGCCTTGAATCCTATTTGGCCGGAATAATCACTAATTGGCTAGCTCGTTCTATCTCCTAGTTTACAATAATATACAAAAGACTCTGAAACTGAATATGTTTAAGATCCACTTAACTCTCAACTAATTCCTATGGATCCTCTTAGATCCTCTATTCACTCCACCAAAACCGAATTCTAGTATCTCTCAATATCTAAGATCCTCATGTGATCATAAAAAACCATAATATCTCTCAACTCCTCCCCAAACTCTCAGGATCTGTTCTTAGAAGTAAATCTATTACATGAAATTAAACTCACACACATCCTTCTAGATTTTCCATAAAACATCGGAAAATACACAAAACACTCATTAGAGAACCAACTCCCTTAGTAAACATAAGCCCCCCTAGGTCTTGTCATATGTACAAGAATTATGGAAGCATTCATCAGTTCTATTCCTTCATAATGTTTTAACATTTTTCTATTTTTATCACATATATCTCTTTTGGTGTTGTCATTAACTATTTCTCCTTATCTTGTGCCTAGTTCTATTTTTATATTTGAATAGGTCCATACTAGTTCCTTGTTTATTTTTTGTCCTTGATTTATTTCTACTTACCTCATTATCAATTGGTTTGGGTTCCTTTTTAACCTAGCTTGAGGCCTCTACTTGAAGTCTTCTCTAGCCTCTTGTTTTGGGATATGTCTTGGGTTTGTCTCCTTCTTTACGAGATCTATATTTTCCTAAATTTTGCCTATGTTTTCCTTGCTTAGAAACTCTAGTGGTTGTATATATTGGCCATTTCTTCAAGTATCTCCTTCTTCTTATCCCTTTGGATCCTTAGTTGTTAACTTGTTTAGGATATTTAATTTAATGTCACAATATATTCATTCACATCTCGATTGTTTTATTCATTCCATTGTTCTTTTCCTTCTCTTCTTGTACTTCTAGAACAATTAGATTCATCAAGGTTTTTATATGTTTCCTTTTTCCCTGCCTGGTTATTATTTCTTTGAAGTATAAAAGATACATCCTTCTTCATCCTCCCCATCAATTCCTTTCGATTCCAATGTTGTACTAACCTTGGTGTTCTTCTGAATTCTTTCTCTAAGTATGTATGTCTTCTTCAATCCAAATTTCCTTTTAGGTAATTCTTTGTTAGTACATTTTTAGGGTCACAATATTCCAACCTCTGCAAAATGAAATTTGGATTGGGTTGATAAGTTTATGTGGCTAACCACTCTATCATTTTGTTGTTAATTACTTCTCTCGTTCATGCTTGCAGTGGCTTCCATGGTGCACCTTTGTGCTTTTTGTTTGAAAAGTACTTATTTGTAATCATGTCCTACCTACATTGTTATCTTAGAGAAACATCACCTCTCACATATTTCAATACAAAGCTATAAGATTGTCATAGAATCCCCAAACCCTAATATATGATTACTTTTCTATTTCAAACTACTCATCAATGGATTCTATCCTTAACATACCTCAGATATCAAATCTCGAGGTTCTCTCATTTTCTTTTCCTTCCATCAACTAACACTATTTCAAAATTTCATCTGATACATATTTGTATAATTGAGGAAGGTATTTGGTCCACATTCTTATGTAATGGTATGGAATTGGTAGATGGTTTTTTTTCAAGTTTTTCTTCACTTTCCGAGGTTTTGAGTAATACTAATACTAAACAAAATAGGTACATGAACATATAAAATTTAAAATGGCTATCATCCTTTACCTTCATCAATTGGAGGTAGATTTTTTCCTCAATGATTTTCACTCATTCAATATTATTTTCTCCTTAGGTTTCTGGATAGTAGGTACAACCACTCCCTCAACTAAACATTTATATTCTCATGCCCAAAACTTCTATTGAGTAGTCGACCATGACACTTTTGGTGCTCTAAATTTATCTCTTTAGTGGTGTATAGTGGTCTATTTTTCTTCATCCATTTCCATACTTTGATATTTCCTTGAAGCCAAACTAGATATGTTCCTCCCCTTTCTTCAAACATCTTGTTGCTCCATAGTTGTGTACCCCATGGAATCTTGAATACATCCCTTATATTTTTTCCTAAAAAAGGGATTGCTGCGCCTATATTAGGCTACTATATCATCTAGCCTTGTGGAGTATAGGCTCTCACTATTTCATATACAAAATCTAGTATTACTACTGCCCTAGAGATGCAACTTGACTAATATACACTAGAAAAAAAATATGGGGTCCTCCCACCGTTTGCATTTTTCTTCCAAGATATCTCTGAACAAATTCTCACTTTGGAGTTGGTTATTAGTATTGTAAATCTCCATATTTTATCTACATTACTATGTCTAGTATTGCTTCCTTGTTTTGTAGTACTCTTGTTGGTTTTCCTACTCTTCTTGCTATAATTATGAAGAAATTTATCTTAGTGTCTCATTGTATGCTTGTGCTTTCATGCCTTTATTACATTTTAGTATTCCACTGATTTGAACCCTTGTATTTTCATATTTTCCTATAATTTCTCTTTATTAGGTAATCCTTTCTTAGTTCATGCTCTAGAGTCATAAATACATGCCATTTGTTTTTCTTGGAAAGGTTTTTGGGATGCTTATGTACCCTTTATTGTTATATTTCTAGTATCTTGTAGCATGTGATCTCCTAATGGTTGTTAATGTTTATTTTTCAAACCACATAAGTCATAACTTATCAAACCATTTGGAAATCAAATCATCTTTATAAAAAAATTATATCATTTATCTTAGGCACTAACCCATTGATTTCTTGTTACTACCTTTAAAATTTTGCAACAACACCATTACATTAGTGACACATGTGCATCATTGACAATAATTAACAAAACAAATATATAATAAAATATTTAGAGAAAAAATAAACTTTCATAGAAATTAGAGGGAGCTTACAAAAAAAAGAAATGACAATGGAAAATGTATTTAGAAATACATGGAAAAATTTATACACACTACTATACAACACGATATACCATCTATATGTTGAAGGAAGTGAATGAAGATAATACAAGCATTAAAGAATTTATTTTCCTACATATATTTACATGACTTCAATTGAAAATTCATGGTTTTCCCAAGGGAAGTTGTTATTAACTAATCAACCATACACAACAAATATTCACTAAAATTTGGGATGCCTAATCATTGATTTGGTAAAAGTATTAGGAAAACCTATTATATGTTCATGGAAAATTTTTATATTTAGGCAAAAAGTATAAATGTGTATAATACAATCATAAAATAGGATACACTTTTTTTATTTTTAATGAAAATATGAAAAAAATAGCCTAATTAAAAAATAAAATAAAACAAATTGTCCAAATTGGAGAAATGTCACTTAAAAAAAACATTGATGGTTGTCTTCCTAGTGTCTTAAGTGTGGTTATTTTTTGCTTATATTGACTCTCGACTAGAGGATCCACTCCAACCTCTCACCACCCAAATTGTGATATCACTAGTAGGTATCTTTTTCCTTTGTGAGTTACATCATATCCCATAATGGTTATCCTAATTAAAAACCTTGCATCTGCCTCATTGGTTCTTCTTCCAACAAATCTTATTTTCAATAATTTTTTCTTGATAATAAGGACATCTTGTCCTAGAGTTCTGAATATACTTCATTTTTCTATCCTTTTAACTTCTCTTGAGTGCATCTTGGCTTGGTGTTCATCATGTTCTTATTGGGTATTAATGACCCTTTTTCTATTGTCCTTTCTGAATAGTTCATATATCCTTATTTTTTGATGAAATATTAAGATTGTTCCTGCCTCCTATCATTGAATCACCTTCCCTTAGATATTATTAGGTTCTCTTGTCACATTTTGTTCGATGGTTCTTGTACGATTTTTATCAATGCATGATTTCATTTGTTGTCTTACCTGATCTAAATTTGATGAAATTCTATTGGAAAATATTGGGTCCTTCATTATCCCCCCTTCTCAATGTATTTTCCTAACTTGTTCTTGATATTTCAGTCTCACTATTTTTGACCATTGGATCACTTTTCATAGGTAAATATTTGGTCCTTTGGTATCCCTTTTTCTTTATGTGTCCTCAAAGATAATTTTTGATGTTTCTCCAAGTTGTTTTTGTTAATTTTGACCATCATAATATCTTCCATTAGGAGCTTTTGGACATTTCCTTGTCCAATTTCCTCATATAGCTCTTCTAGGATTATTTTTTTGTGTCCTTTCCCATATTTTTTTATCTATATTAGATCATTATATATTTTTTCATCTATAATGGTACTTTATAGGTGGGAAAATAAGAGGAATTGTCTTGCAGGGTCAATTTTAGAGGTAGGTCCTAGTTTGGAGATTTGGGGTTTGGAACCTTCTAGAGCCATTTTGAGCCATCAAATGAAATTTTTTAGGGTCAAAACTTTGCAATAGTACTTCCCAGCCCCTTGAAACTATTATACACATTGATACCTTTCCAATGATGTGAAAATAACCTCAATCATAACTCATATGAAAAAGTTATTCCTCCCACAAGTTGACCTACCTTGTTGATCACCATGGTATCGAGTGGGTGCCACATTATTCCCCATTACTTGCACATGTGGGGATAGCCACATGTGCAATTTCAAGAATATTCTAGGATTTCCAAAACCTTACAATAATTGAGGGTTGAGACATGCAAAATCCCTAACCCTAGACGACTATTAGGCTATGTTATATATTGAGCTTCTAGAAGGAGAAAGGGTTCAATTCTTTAGAATTGTACTTGTTCGATAGTTGAGTAGAACATCTAGGAGTGAGAATTTGAAAGCATAAAAGAGAAGGTAGGGTATTCTGTAATATCCATTTAGGCCACAATGTCAAAGGAAATTCCATAGTGAGTGCCCCTTTTCTTTGTACTTGCATTTCATATATGAAGAAGATAGGGTATATCATAGGCATCACCTTTTAGATGTGTTCTTTCCCATATTAGGTTTCCTAGGATACATCTTATGTTCAATTTTGTGGATGGTGTGTTATTTTTCTAGTTATTTCACTTTCATATTTTTAGTTATCTTTCATAAATTTGAGCATTAATATAGTATTAATAAATATAAGATCTAAGGAAATAGACTTGCATAATAAAATATTTTAGCATAATTCAAGGTTTGTTGTGACGAATTGTTCCAGTGGAATATCCACATCTTGTGTTCAATTGTGTGGATAGTGTGTTATTTTTCCAGTGCATTCATTTTAATATTTTCAATTATATTTCATAAATTTGAGCAATAAGATAGTATTAATAAATCCAAGATCTAAGGAAATAGACCCACATAATAAAATATTTCAACATTATAAAAGATCTGTTGTGACGAACTGTTCCAGTGGAATATCCATGATAGTTTACAAAACGATTTCCCTTATTCACTTTGACTCTCAAATCACCTTCCATAAATAAATATCAGAGATTTTCTTATCTCATTTCCTCTAATGGCTCTTCCAAGATTTTTTTTTCAATATCTTATCCAATCTTACTTTGATTGTTTGATCACATTCCATGGGGAAATCTTAGAAATTTCATTGTCCTATTTCCTACAATGTCTCTTCCATTCTTATTCATGATGTCTTATTCGATATGATAGTAAATATTGGATCACATTCCATCTGGAAATCTTAGACCCTTCCTTGTCTTATTTCCTCCGATGAATCTTCCAATCTTATTTACTATGTCTCATCCAATCTAACACTGACCATTGGGAAATATTGAAGATTTCCTTGTCTCATTTACTTCAATGGTTGTTTTAGGCTTATCTCTAATATATCCATTGGGACCCCTTCCATTGA